>JAUCMS010000002.1:3123551-3145695 GCA_032357445.1 Enteromius radiatus
CGTAATATTACGACTTTATTCTCGTAGTTTCGACTTTAAATCTCATAATATTACGACTTTATTCTCGTAGTTTCGACTTTATTCTCGTAGTTTCGACTTTAAATCTCGTAATATTACGACTTTAATCTCGTAGTTTTAGATTTTTTTTTTTTTTTTTTTTGGTGGCACTAAAATGCCGTTGTACTCTCTGATATCATCAAAAATACTTTAATTTGCATTCCAAAGATGAATGGAAGCCTTATTGGGTGACTCACCCTCAACGACATGAGGGTGAGTATTTAATGACAAAATCTTAATTTTTGGGTGAACCAACCCTTTAATGGTCAGACAGGTAGAATCTAAACCATCTTAATTATTTTCCTGGAAAAATTCTAGGATGTCATGATTAATGAAAAATGTACTGTTTATTACTCAGAACATGCTTTGAATGTATCTGCATTGTGTAAAGCGCTATGTAAATTAAAAGAATAAATCAAACTAAATTGATATGTGTATTAAAAACAGGGGAAAAGTCTATTTGTTTTTATAAATATTTATGCTTAATGAATTTGTAAACATTTTAGGAACACTTAATATAAATGCAAATAATATCAGCTAAAGGTATGTTTAAAGCACATAATTACTGAAAATGTTATATTTCCCTACTTTAAAGTGAGAACTATTTAGTTCTAATAACCATCAACTGCTTTATTACTGCTTTAAAATACTGTACTGTACATCAGTAAAGTTTAATGTAAGATTAATTTTAAATTAAGCATAAACAAAAATGTTGCCGATGTTTTGTAACATCCTTTTTGTTATTGTAACGTATTAGAGTGTTTCTGATAAAACCAGCCTATATTTATTGAATGACAGTCATGTATTTCACTCTGAGTCTGTTCTGGACATATTGATTGATTTGATCTCATTTCTAAAGCTTTCTTTCAAAAGCCATAAAGCATTTTTCTCTCATTGTGTAAACTGACGGTAATTGAATCAGACTTTGCTTTTGTCATTCCCACTTCCATCCATGGAAAATCCTGGACCTTTAAGGTTCTGCAAGCTCTTGAGGTGCAACTGTATGGTTAATCTCAGTAGCTGTTGTCGCTTGTCTTGTGTAAGACTGTTTACAACTGCCTTTTGAGAATAGCTTAAAAGTATGCCTTTTTTGGTCCTCAACCCAGTGAATGGCTTTGAACTGCTATTATGAGTTTGGAATGATTATCATTTAATAGAATATTAGCCTCACTCAAGGAGGTCTGTTATATCTAAGGAGAGCTGTATTGTACTTAGCCAGTGTCAGAAAGTAAATAAGTTTAAAAAAATTAATTTAATTGATTAGTTGTGTGAGAGTAGTTCATGTTTTTCAAGATCTTTTTATAGTGTAACAAAACACTACATGCTTATCTTTATCTTTATCCAATATTTGAAGCTTTTTTATGTAATAATTATATGACTTGTGACGTATATCATAATTACATGTATATTTATTTATATATTCATATTATTATATTTCATATAATTTAGATTAGGGCTGGAATGATTTCTTGAGTAACTCGAATACAAAAAATCATAGAGGCAAATTATGTCCCTCAAGGAATCGTTTTGTCCATTTACTAGGGATTCATGTAATTTTTGGCCGCCATTTCTACTTTTCATTTCATAAATAGACTCTGTATTTTATCATTTCAACTTGTCATTTTTTCTACTCTGATAAATGTGATTATAATTTTTCTGACTTTTATGTCAGTTTCAACTTTGTACATTATAAATATGACTTAGCATCTCATAACGTTTACTTTTTCTCATTTCTCATTAGAATCATATTATTTTAACTTCTTATGTCATATTTTCAACTTTTCATCTTGTAAATATGACTTCATATCTTAAAACTTTGACTTTTTTGGTAAATTTCAACTTTTTCTATCACAGACATAACTTGGTAGATAATACTTTACAGCTTTTGAAACATAATTGCAATTTTGATGTCATAATTAAAAGAAATTGGCTTCTATAAAATACTTTTTCAGTGAGGTAGCTTTACTGCAGCTTCAAGTACAGTCCAAAATGATGCAAAGCTTAAAGCACGACACAAAATACAGTTTGGCAGTAACCTCCCCAACACTCCACGCAGCGCTCTGCATTATTATTATTCTTGATCCACAATGACACACGGACTGTGGGAGGAAGGAGCTCTCTAGCAGAGGATGACACACCCCAGCCCACTGCTACCAACATCCTCCATTAAAACACACCGCCGTTCCAGCATTCCTTACAGACAGCTTCCAAGAAATTCTTTTTTAAAGTTTTAAGATATAAGATATGTAAAGCGGTTAAATACACAAAAGGAAACAAACTGCAAAACATCAGACGCCAGTAATTATCATTGAGATATCTTGTTTCTGGGTTGAGATGAAGGTTATACTGCAGTCTTTGTGTATCTCTGAACAGAAGCGAGCATGTGGTGTTATTATTAGCAGAACGTCTCTTTAGCAGCCTTGCATGACTGAGTGGCATTCAATTCTCACAGCAATCTTGCCTCAGTCTCTTTTGCTCTTATCTGTATTTCTATTGTAGTCCCGTTTTAAAGGCACTTGTTGGCACAAGGACATTATAGTGTTGCAACAGTGTAATCTCACCAGGATTTCGTCAGGGACGTACTGTACTAACTTCTATTTTGAGATTTCAGTGAAAACAATAACTAGACATCTATTTAGTCGTTCACCCAGAAATTCACAATGTGTACTACATGACCGGATAAGACATACAAATAGTACACGCTAGCTTTTGTAGTAAGTAAGGTTGATTAGATACTGAGAAAGCAAACACAAATCACATTGTAATTTTTCTGTTTATGGGATGGTTTGGTTACTGCGAAATGTATGAGTTAGGCTTTGGATTAGCAAAAAAGAATGGTAATGACTCAGTACTTCAATCATTTTACTTTATTACTATGATTAAAAATAATTTGAAAGACTTTGTAGTTTACTTACACGCAATTTAAATACTTAGAATCTTGTTTAATTGCATTTTTCTGAAGTGCTCATTCAAGTGCTCTATACCCATTGCAACTTTATTTTGCCATGGAAATTATTTTTTGGATTGTTGTTCTAAGATTTGTTGGTCAAACCGTTATTATCCACATTTCTCATGTTATTTAGCTAAGCAATATCTAATGATACTGGAATATATAATGACGAGTACATCAAAATGTATTTTTGAAAATTAGTTGCAAAAAATAAACATTATATTACTGTTAAATTAATATTGTAAAAAATTATTTTTACATTTTTTTTAAATGTAAGTCTTTTTTTTACATTTTTACTTTGAAGCGTTTATGGTAAAATAAACATATTTTGATGTTATTTCTATTGAAACTTGTATTTTGTGTATTTATTTTTATTTTATTTTATTAAAATCTTTAATTTGTAATTATTATAAAAGTGCACTTTTTAAAAGTCTGCTTCAGAGTATTAAGATGCATGGTTGTGAAAACGAGTTTAAATTTTAAACAATTTGTAAGATTTTTGTTATAAAATATCTAAAAACTGCTTGCACAATGTTATATATTTAATGCAGTTGTGTACATACGTTACTTCAACTTTATATAACCATATATAAACTTGTGTGTTTATATATGCATAATGAATATACACAATACACACACATGTATTATGTACACAAAAGATTTTTTTAGCTGTGATTAATCACGATTAATTGCACTACTTCAGAAATTAAATCATAGCATATTTACAATAGCATACTTTTGCTGTGCTGTAGTGAAATTCCATCTCAACTTATCAGACATGAGAATCCAGTCAGAGAGGCATTTTTGAGTCAGCAGTGAATAATGTTCCACCCAGAGGACTGATTCCCACCCAGCAGTACTGCCTTCCCTTGTAAGGTGTCTGCGGCCATACCAGAGAAGTCTGGAGACTCCCTCGACCCAGGTCTGTGAAGGGCGTTTGGGGGGCGGCTCTGACAGAGCACTTCTTTGTGTGAGTACAGGGAAAGACCACACCCCTCAGTATTAAACCACACCCACTTTGCCAATGACATCATAGCCAATAGTTAGACAGAGCAAGAATTTTGACTCCTGTGGACAGATAGAAGAGAGAGACTCATTGTAGGAGAACGGACGGAAGCGGTGTGGGGTGAGTGAAGCATGCAGGACACACACACACACACACGAGGAAGAGGGGCGGGGGTGGAAGAAATGGCCAGGAAAAGCCCTGCATTTTGTTGTCCTGGGCAGGGTTTCACTGGGTCTCCTCAAAGGTTTATAGTTTGAGGACGATTGTGTCTCAGAATTGACAACGGGACACTCACGACTTCTAGTCTGTACTGAGCAGACTTCTTTTTTATGTAAAGGATCTGTAATTTGGTGGCAGAAGTCGGTGTACAAATTTGGAAAAGTATGAAAAAGGTAAGAAAATGTTTTTTGGAATTCAGGTTTAGACATCTGGACCTGAATATAGAGAAGGCCTAGTTCCAGATTTGTTTTGAGTCTGAGAAAAGTGATTGCACATTCATAGCTCAGGAGATTCGGTTGTGTTACATATCAGCTGCATGAGATGTTTCGACTGGAATCCCTCAGGAAAAATAAGATGATTGTTTGTAGGTAGTTTGTACCTTTAAAAAAAAAGATTTTATTGGCGTTTATGGTTGCATGAAGAACATTTTGTTCCACAAAATATTCTTTACAGTGCAGAAAGTTTCTTTAGATTAATAAAAAAGTTCTTCACACTATGACTAATGATGGTTTTGGTTTGGAACTGTTCACAGTTCACTGAAAAGGTCTTTGGGGAACCAAAAATGGGGTAAAAAAAACTTTCGGAACCCTAATTTTTACAATGTATACATTCTTTAGTATAAACATGCTTAAAGGGTTCCTCACAGGAAAGCCATATAAGAACCATTTTTGGTTTCACAAAGAACCATTCAGTCAAAGATTCTTTAAAGAACCAACTCTTTCTTACTTTCTTTTAATAATCACCAAAAAGAACCTTTCTTCAAATAGAAAGGTTCTTCAGATGTTCTTTATGGAACCATTTAGACAAAAAAATGGCATCATGATGCACCTTTATGTGCAGAGCTAATATTCTGTAGAATATATGCATGTAGTGTCTGAGTTTATATTGAGAATCCTTGTATTAGATTGCAGTGCTTGAGAAATTGTCAAGATCTCTTCTGAACCTTTTAAAAGCAGGAGCAGTAATTGAGATTATTTGATGTTTTAAGTTCTCTGTGCGCTGGTTGAGTTAATAATCCTATTTCAAGAGTCTTTCATCAGCAGTTCAGTGTGATGGGTCAGTCTGTACCGACTGCACTGTGAGCTGCTGAAAGCCATACCATGAACACAGGTATCTTGTGGAACCGTTAAAAACGAGGAATCGTTCTGTTCTTTGACTTGTTTGGATGTCTGAAGACAAATTGTGAACAAACACAGTGACTAACTAGCGGAGCGTGCTCATATAGTGATGAACTACATCTGTGGTTAATCTGTAGTGCATCTGTGTGTACCTGTACCTTCATTAAATAATACACGGAGAGCAGTTTATGAAAAGTCACAGTTCAGAAATACTACTGAGCATTTTTTTTGTTTACTAGTGCATGCTCATTCTAACGAAATCCATAAGTAACAGACATACATTTCTAAACATGGTGCCCAAATACTTTCTGGAGGCCACTCTTTTGAAAGAGAAAGCAGGCCCAAATGTAGCAAACTGGCTCAGTTGTGTTAATTGCGTGTGTCTGTCTGGCTAACTGTTTCCAGATGCTGTGAGGGCAACAACATGCTGAGTGTCACATAAATAGAGGTACCGACAGACTAGTTTCAGTAAATGTAAAAAGACAAATATGATGCGCTATGCCCTTAAGCACATTAAGTTATATAAATATACAAGGAGTTTATCTCCATTGGTGTCTATATACACACACATGGTTAATTAGGTGAGGCTGGGCTGTGTATCCTTCATCACTTCTATTAGACGGCCGGAGCCTGGAAGACAGCTGAACTATGCCGGGAATGTCAGAGGGGGGTTTAGAGGAGCATCCGTAGAGAGTGTGTGTTCGTCTGTTTCTCACATCTGACTGCTCAGGGCCACGGATTTTAAAGTACAGTCACTACAGATATATATATATATATATGAGACTGGCTTATGGTTACTGAAAAAAAAATGAAGAACCCAGAGGGTAATGCTTACAGGTTGCTCTTTCAAAGCATAAGAGAGTTCATGGATTTCGTAGACGGTTTCTTTTACGAATCAGCTTTGGCTTGCATGCTTCACCTAAGATTACTTAAGAAATAAATGTTCACAAACAGTAAAAGTATATAGCAAACTGATTTTAAAGTATAGAGTTCTGAGGTTGTTTGTTGGTGTATGCTTCTGTGGAGATATAATTATCTCAAACACTCAAACACAGGTTATATCTGTATTTATATGAATATTTGGCAATGCATTTAAAGTATATTAATTTTGCATAATCATATCGTTTTAGTCAGTATTTTTGCTTCGTGAGGTTAATTCATTTGCCCATTAAAACTTTTTTTTCGTAATTTAGTTTAGTTTGCAATGCTGTAAGTCATGTTTAATTATTTTTTTTCAATATAAACACTGATGGTCACTGTTACTTTTTACTTATGGAAGAATTTGATGAGCAGGGTCTGAGTTCATATTAAAAGTGCAGACATTTTTAGTCTTTGGGATACTATTAGGATCTTCATGAGTTCGAACTTGCTGGTAATAATAATGAAAGAGCAAGGCGAGTTTGGCGTGCTGTCCAGGGAGAATACTCAGGGTTAGGAGGACTGCTGAGCCCTAAGGTTAACAGCCCTATCGGGATAGAGACGGACGGCCTGGTCCTAACCCTGAGTGCTCCCCCCGGGAGAGGGACTAAAGGTGGAGCTGGGGAGGAGGAGGGATACTGAGATCAAGATACTAGGAGAAGGGATTTTTGGTTATTTATAGGGAGTGGCGAGTGATCTGTTAGGAAGATGAGATAATTGAGAGATTGGATTGTGGTGATGATCAGGCTAATAATAACTGTACCTGCGCATGCTCCAACTGAAATTTGTTTTTATATAAACATAATTTCTGTTAGAAGACTAATATGAAATTGCTGGGGGGGGGGGAGGTTATGAGAAAAAAACTGAGCAAGAGATGAAAGATGAAAGGTCTGTTATTGTTTATTTGCCTTTATATTGTTCCAATCTTGTATGTGTTTTTGTCTTCTGTTCAGCCCAAAAGAAGATATTTCAAAGAACGTTGCTTACCAAACAGTTGACGTAGCAATGAGTTCTCAGGGCAAATCTCATAGCCAGAAGTTCAAATCTCTCTGAGATCTCATTGTTTTGAGAATTAATTTGCTATTTTCCTGTGGGAGAGTTGGTTGGTTGTGAAAGAGAGAAAAAGAAGAGGATACACCATGTGTTATGCTTTAACTGCTTGATTTGTGTGTGATTGTTTGCCTGCTGTGAGATTAATTGTTTGAACAGGACACATGCATTTATTAAACACAAAAAAACAAGGCAGTCCTAAGACATAAGTTTCTTTTGAGAACATGTCTAAGTAGGCCTGTCACGATAACAAATTTTGCTGGACGATAAATTGTCCAAGATATTATCGCGATAAACGATAATATCGTCGATCTGAGACCATTTTTTCAAAATTCAAAAACGTTTATTTTTAGACAATTTAACACTGTTATTGTGGATATTTAAAATGTTTTCCATTTTCAATTAACAAAACAACCAAAAACAATAAAAGCAATGGGCTCTCAGTCTCTGTTAACAAAAAATGCACTTGAATAAATACCAAAAACAATAAACAGGGATGTGATTTTTCCGGATTAATCCGGAATTCCGGATTTTCCGACCTGAAAATGTGACGTATGTGAATCATGCAGATCTGTAAAAAAAGGGATATTATATAAATATTATTATAAATATGCAGCTGACTGAATCTGATGGCCGCGAATAGTTTCTCCCGGAATCTTCGCCCGCGCCCGTGAGACAGAGACTGCTCCAAACCGCGTGCATGAGAGAGAGAGAGAGAGAGCAAGAGACCGCGCATTTTTTTTATCGTGCGATTAATCGATTTATCGACTATCGCGACAGGCCTATGTCTAAGTTGTATTTGACCGCAAAAGACAGAATAGAAGGAAAACCATTACCAAACCAGCTCAGAAGAATACAGATTGGTACAGCTCAGAAGATCCAATAAAATCTAAATGTTGTCCTTCCAATGGACCCATGCACTTTAACTATGGTTCACTCTAAAAGAGCGATATCTGTACACATCTGTATCTAAGTACACATTGGTGGGGCGGATGAGGATAACGTTTTAGCTGCAGTAAGGACAGCAGACAGAATCCTCCTTTGATTTAAAGACAGTGACAGTGCAGAATCATCAAGTAAAAGAAAAAACAGTTCATCTGGTTCTTCAGAAAATCTGCCAACAAGTCCCAAATTGAGCACTAGAAGGGATTAATCTAAAAAGAGTGCCAAAATATATGCATAGATGTACTCAGATTTGTGCTGCTGCACATAGGACAGGTCAGGCTTTCTTTTTATCTGATATAATACACAAAGAGTGGCGTATGCATTATAAATACACTTAATGAATCATGTGACAAGCCTGGTTCTTTGAAGTAACAAAAACAATTTCTCCAGACAGTTTGGCAATCAATCACTGCGTTGAATTCTTTCTTCCAACAGCCTGTCACTGGAATATGTTAACAGTGTCATGATTCATAAATTACACTCACTGTGCTGCTACAAGCCATACTAGAATCTATATGCATTTACCACCAAATTAAAGTCAAGTATGAGACTTTAATTTATGATCTGTATGAACTGCTCTGTCAGTGATTTGTAAAACCATTCTTACATAAAAGTGGTGGATTGAATTAACCATTTTACAAATAATTTAAGTGAGTTCAGTGCTCAATTCAAAATGATAAACATTCACTCTCTGTCTGTAAATCTGTCCTAGTCTGTTTTTGGGAGGTTCACATGACTTCCTAATGTTGTTATTTGGTAAGAGTTTGGGCTGAAAGCTTGTGAACACACCCTGAGGGGAAGGGTGGTCTGTGTGACTGAATAAAGGGGTCTTATTGAACTCATGCCACATTAAAGACATCTTGTGACACTGCCTGCTACTCATAGATATTACAGTTTGAGATAAGAAGGAAGTTATTAGCACTTGTTTGATCTGAATTAATTCTTCTGGTTTGCTTATACAGGCTTGGACAGAAAATGTTTTGCCCCTTAACAGCAGCTCAATCTTTTGAGAATATGTAACTGTTTTACAGTTGGTAATTCTGAATGAATGGTATTTTTAGAATAAAAATATATAATGATGTAATACAGGTTTTTGTCCCACCCAGTGTTCAAACTGAAATAGGTTTACTTTATGTGGGAATGAACTCACCATCACCTGAAATAGCACTTGGTTTTGAGCTGAAAATTAAGTTATTTTAAAACAAATTCCTCTTTCTAGGCTGTCAAGTAAAAATAACATCTCCCACTAGCTTATTATGCTTTTCCATTTATGGCAGGTTATATTAGTTTTTTTTTTTTTAAACAGGTCTCTGGCTAGCCCGTTCAGGAACACCAACTTTCAACCAACAGCAAACAATTGAAATTGCTCAGGCATGCATGCTCACCTCTAAAACATAAATGCTGAGCAAAGATACAGAATTCCTGCAACTAAAACTGCACTTTAGACTGGTCTAACAAGCAATGACTCTTGCATTTTTAGTATCTTGTATTGATAAAGTTGTATTGTATGTTAAAGGTTTGCTAAACTTTTTCTGGACTGTAGTTTACGTAGGTCTGGCAGCATCCTGTGTTGTCTAAACTTGGAACTAATATCAGCAAAGGATTTTCATGCAGCTGGAACAGCAGACCAGTATACCACATCTGTAGCCAATGCATAAAATATAAACTCATGTAGACTAATAACAGTCAACAAAAATTTTAACAAGATGATCATCCACAGTGATCATTATTTCGGTTCATAATTGATGAACCTAAATCTGTAAGACTGATAATGACATCAGCTTGTGTAAATACAAAATGCCCTGTCCCATCTGGTGCATGAGCAGTAATGAAAGCAAATCTCATAGTAGTAAGTGGTATTTTGCCCTGAGGAGAATGCATCTCAGCCATCTCCCATAGGGTTACCAAACCACTTAAAGGTTTCAGTACCAGATCCATGAAATAGAAGAACCCCTGCAATTATTACTCTGTAAATAAAGAGTGTCTACATAGTCTAGACGTCTTTGTTTTTCTTTTAGTAAATAACTAGGGCCTATTACCCACTTACACCCATTAGACATGGAGGGGCATAATGAAAACTAAGGCATACAAAACCTTCTCTTTCTTTTAGTGATTTTTTCAATTTAGCCTGTGAGCCAACTGTGCTTCTCATGAGCTGAGCATAAACTATTACAGCCTTGCTTATGATGTTCCTGTAACTTAACCCTTCGAGCAATGCAAGGTTTTGGTCTTGGTTTGGATGAATGCCTCTGCCAAGTGCATACATGTAAATCCTTTGAGCAAATAGAAGAAATCATAATTGAAAATATATCTGTAATTTATGTTTATTGGAGTTTTTTTTTTTTTTTTTCAAAAATATAAGCATAAATTCCAGTGCTAAACGTGGTTCCTTGTATCTCATTTGAGACTTTTGCAACTCCATTATTCCATTGTAGACCTCTGAAGAGAAGGGATAATAAATTATTAATACTCAGGATCAGATACCACAGGTCAGAGTTCAACAAACCCATTATCTTCCACATCTTTTCACAGTCTACCTATATTATGTATGATGGTCACAAGCACTATTTGTTTTGTTCGTTGATGTTCGTACACTTGGCAGTTTATCAACCAATATAATTGGGATCCCCAAAGTATGGTAAACTCTGATAAGGTGCACACAAAGCAGAAACCTAAGGTGGACATTTTGTCTTTTTAAGTACAGTACCATGTAGATAAAGCAAACCAAGTAGTTGGTTTGAGGCAGCGGTCCGTCCATGCACACATTTAGCCATGGCTAATTATGCCTTTTTGCACACAAAAACAAATTCTACATAATTATGAGCTGTTCATAATTATGCAACTTCGTTCATATCAACAGTAAGAGTTTGCAACAAGTCAAACAAACCCAGTTGTGCAGCAGAACTGTGTAGTTAATCAATTTCGAAGATGTGGAATGTCTTAAGGTTAGAAAAAGGTCATGTCTTGCAATTATAAAAAATGTTATGATCGATCCTTGCTGTTAGATTTCTACCAAATTATGTGAGTACTCAAGTATTCATGCCCATCAATAATGCTGTGTTTATTATGAATTAGAGATGTTTAAACTAACATGACCTCTGTTTTTATTTCCACAGAAGTCCCCTGTACTCTCAGAGGATGACAATGAGCTGAAAAGAGAGAGAAGCCTGAAGACTGTGAGTTTTTTGGATTCTGTGAGTCTGATATCCAGTGGTGGAAGCAGTATGGAGCTTGAAGTTCAGAACGACTCTCAGCAAAGTTATGTGAGCAGTGGACAGAACAGAGTCAGACATGGAGGAGAAGGAATGGACAGCGAAGTTGCCAAGGAAATCCTTTACCTGGACGAGGTCCTTGAGGCCAACTGTTGTGATCCCAGAGCAGACATGACTTCAAATGGGACAGGTTCCCCTGATATTAAGTCAATTCAAGTTCACGGAACAGGATCGTCTGTGCGTACTTGTGAAACATCTCCTTTACACAACCATGAAGTTGTTTTAGAAGGGAAAAAACAGACAACTTTTGTTGATGACAATTTCAACACCAAACCCAATGGCCATGCAACGGACTGTACAAGTTCACCTGAGTCACCTAGGACGGCAGTCAAGAAAGAGGCACGTTTTGAGCTCCGACCGTTTCATGAAGAGAAGAAACCATCGAAACTATTCGACACTCCAACTGAGAAAGAAGTACGGGTGAAGAAAGTCAGACCCTCGGAGGAGGTTGCTGAGCTAGAGAGGGAAAGGCTGGAACTCATTCGGGGTCAAGCGGTCAAGAAGAATCCTGGAATTGCAGCAAAATGGTGGAACCCACCTCAGGAAAAGACACTGGAAGAAGAGCTGGAGCCAGAGCAACTGGAGTCACTTCGAAAATATGAGGAGAGGAAGCAGATGAGAACAGAAGTCAACCGTATGCCGCAAGCTGCACCCAGACAGACAATCTCCTTTAACCAACCTGAAATAGCAAATAAGGAGGATGTTGTCATGGAAGAGATTGACTTTTCTGCAGCACGCAAGCAATTTCTGCAGATGGAACACAGCAAGCAGCCCACAGCCCCTAAGAGGAATGTGGCGCCACAGCTTTACTCTGCCAAACCTTTCTTTAGGACTCCAGAGGTCACACATGTAGAGAGGCCAAGCGGTTCTGTCACAGTTGCCAATCAAGAAGGGGTCACATTCTACGACGGAAGTGAAGTTACTACAGTCAAAGCTGAAAAGATTTACTGCTGCTCTGGAGAATCTGCCACGCCACCCAAAGAAGGTTTGGCTCAGAATGAGTTGAAAGATGATGAATTTACTTGTGCCCGGGCAGTGATGACTATTGTGAAAGATGAGGACTCTGATTTGTGTCAACGCTCTTTGAACAGCTCATACCATATGGAAGAAATTGACTCTGGGTTAGATGACCTATCCCTACGGTCTCAGGACACCACTGTTCTTGAGACACTCTCCAATGACTTCAGTATGGACAACATAAGTGACAGTGGTGCGTCAAATGAGACCATGAGTGCCTATTTGGAAAATTCTCTTGGGGAATACTCCTTTCCCTCAACTCCAATAGCCACTACCCCAATCAATGGAAAGCATGAAAGTGGAATCAAATCTCCAAGTGAAAAGAGCGGGTCTTATCAGGTGGATGACTTGACGGAAGAAGAGCTGGAATACCATGCAGGTATTCTTGTCCAAAACGCTATCCAGCAAGCCATTGCTCAGCAGAATGACAAATGGGAGCCTCTTCAGGCCACACAACATTCATCCCCTATCCCTGAGAGACATGTGGAAAGTATTGAACAACAACCTCAACCTTTAGTGGAGAGATCTGCTGTAACGCCATCTCCCAAAGTGCCATCCCCCCAAGAGAAGAAAACAATCGCTCCTCAGATAACTGTAGTTCAAGCTGCTCCGGTTATCCCAGTGAACACTTACACACCTCCCAGTCCCTCTCCACCACCAAGCGAGAAACCAGAATTCAGCTATTTCAGTAAGTACTCTGAAGCTGCAGAGCTCAGGAGCACCGCAGCTGTCACTCGTGGTCAGGAAACGGAGGTTACCTCAGGACCGTTCAAGCTGCGGTCGCGCAAACAGAGAACCCTGTCTATGATCGAAGAGGAGATTCGGGCGGCCCAAGAGCGCGAGGAAGAGTTAAAGAGACAACGACAAGCACAAACATTGCACCTGCCCCGCACACAGAAGCTAAAGTCCGGCACCCAACCAAACAAGCTGGTCCTTGCTGGGAAGACAGCACCAGGTATGTTTGTATCCAACCACTGTGTGCAAGCATGGCAACAATAATCTTGATTATTGGCACTTCGTTAAAAATCAATTCATCTAGTTTAAAGCTTGGTTTCTCTGTAGACCTGCGTTTGTCGCTCTCATCATTTACCTACTAACTGTGTTGATTAATGGGTGGGGTTAAAGAGGCAGTTATGTAGAAACAGTGGGTGGGGCTAAATAGGCAGTGATGCAAAATGGGTGGGTGGAGCTAAATAGTCACTGCTGTAGAATCAGTGGATGGGGCTAAATATGGAATGGTATAGAATCAGTGGGCGGGGCTAAAAAGGCAGCGAAGTAGAAGCAGACATGTTGTTTTGACTGATTGCCTTCGATATAAACTGTTTTTAGATTAACAAGGCTTACAGAATGTTTTATAGTACAGTGACCTCTTATGTCAAAAGATCAGGGGAATTTTTATTCATGACCCCATTAACTTATCCCAAATGATAGCCCTGTAGGACAAGCCATATAAATTGCAAATTATAAACTACAGCTGCTCTTTGTATGTTTTTTTCATGGATTGCATCAGTTAATTATGTACTTTAAATCATTAATCAATGCAGACTACTAATGCAAACTAGCAGCTAAAAGCGAAGGCTCTGATTTCTAACTCCGAGCTTTGATGTTAATTAGCTGGCGATTTTCAGTCATGTAACTGGAATCCTGGAGGTTTTCTTTATAGGGCTTCTTTAGTTTAGATTCCTTGCACACTCTGTCCCAAGTGTCTGAACCCGCTGTTCAGCCTGAGTCAGTTTATGCAAGCTGTGCTTTTTGAAGAGGGTTTTAAGAAAACTGCAGCACAGCGACTGGGGAAGTATGGACTTAATGAGCGACGACTCCTCTGAATTATTGGCTAGATAATACTGTGTTGCTATAAGGGTAATATAATTAAGGTTTTGGTTTCTGACCACTTCCACTTTCAATTTGTGTTGTTGAATGTAAAAATTATTACAACCGGCTGTACTTTAAATGTTTATTTTTATGTCTGATTAATAAGAAGCATGTGTAAACTCCATTGTCCTATTGAGGCTTTATTTGGAGCTAGATGTAATCCTCAGCACCACAATGTTTAATGTCATTGTGTGCTGTTCCTGTTGGCGATTGTCCGTGTCTCATTCTTGATGATGTTCTGTACCGGAGAAGCTTATGCCTGCCCTCTAGTGCTGTCATAAGGCAATGCCCGAGTCCTTTCTTTTAGCTTGCTTTTAGCTGTGATGCTAAATAGCCTACCACAGTATTTATTTAAAGCTATCTTGTGGTATCAGTCTCAGCGATTGACTTAACAAGGATCTGTATAGGACAAACGTCTTGTAAAGAGGCATCTACTTTCCATAAAGACTTGAGTTGCCAACATCAGTAGAAGAAAATTAGGGCATTTTTAGTTTCAGAGAATATCATGTGATAAATATGTTATGATCTATTGCCAGTAGTAGACTGCTCTTTTACTCTGCCTTGTTTTTTATATAAATAACTTGTTTATACATGGTTTGGTTTTTCTGACATGGTTTTCTCTCAGATTCCCTTGATTTAGTGGAATGAGAAACCGCATTGTGGGTTTCTACACTGAGTTCTCTGTGCCTCTAGTATCCATACTTGGGTCGTCATCAAGAATGTGTCTGGGACTCCGGCACTTTTATGCCCTCAAAGCTGATGAGTGATGGAAAAAGAATCTTGCTGAAACATTCCAAATTAATCCAGAACTCCATTTTCATATCAGTGCTTGGAATGAAATGTAATAACAAAACAGAATGTTGGATCTTGTGACAAACGGCAAGATTATATGCCGGCCGTATAACACCCTACAGTGTAAATCAAGAAATATCAAATTATATACATTTCTTGACAATTCATTCATTAATCTGTTTTGTTTTCTCTTCTGCAGGTAAGATAGAGAAGGTTCGTCCAGTTCCTCCAGCATCGCCGTGCTCTTCAGATGGAGCTCTGCCCTCGCCGTTGTCTGATCTGGGCAGTGATGATTCGGGAGGACAGCGACCCAAGAACTTCATGCAGACTCTGATGGAGGACTATGAGACACACAAGGTTAAGCGCAGAGAGAAAGCTGAGGACAACAGTGTAAGTCTGTTATGGTCAGGTTCATAATAGTGGTATTCAGTGATACTATATCGTATAATTCATTGTCTGTGGATTATTCTTGTCTACACTTGACATCCGTTTGCTATTACAATCAAAACATTCACTTTAATTCTATAAAGACGTTTGGAATTAGGTATTCCTACAAATAAAACACCATTGCCATAACTTGCATCAGAAACCATGTTCCTCTTTTTCATCTCATGCTAAGAAAGTGAAGAAACGTGACTTTCCAGCTCATTTAGAAACTGAATTCATAAAGACCTGTGCCACGTGAAAAACCACCACAGAATGCATACTGAGGACTCACTGTTTCATGTCAACCACAGTCTTTCCCCTTTTGCTTTCTCAGATATCAACTACACATTTCCTCTAAACAAAAAAAAAAAAGCTATTATTTGGAGAACAAACTATAAAGTGTCTGTGTTTTGCAACTTCGCTGCACCGACAGTATCACATTCCATTATTATAATGCAGGCAAAGTAAAAGCTATGTCTTAAGAACCACAGTAGCAGTAATATTATTGGTCTCTGAGGAAAAAATTCACTTTCACTGAATGCAAAATAAATCCATGACAGTAACTGCAGCTTTATGTTGCACTTAATTCTGCTAAGTAAAATAGCCTAATAAAGTCCTCATTAGATATTTCCTCAAGGCCTTACAAATTGCATTTGGAATCCCATTCAAACACAATAAATTCATGCATCTTATTTTTACTCAGGGAAAGGTGTAACCAAATACTGAAGACTGGATAAAGAAATACATATATATAGTACATATACATATGCATACATACATACTGGTTGACCACAGATCTAAATATAGGAAGACATATATCTTTCAATGTCTGTGGTGTGATACCCTGAACTCACAAAAACAAAAAGAAGGGGAACAGCCAAATTTAAGTGTATAGTTATTTCAAGTGTAGTCAGCTTTACTTTAAACACACAGTATTGAGCCAATATTATCTAGTAGATTAATACATGTATAAAAATTAAAGTGTACATGAAAGCAACATATCTGGTGTGAGCTCATCTACTTTCAGAAGCTGTTCTCTACACAATAGCAAGTGTTTGCACATTAACGAATTCTTCCTCTTTCCTCTTGTCAGTATGTCCGCTCAGTTACAACTGAGGTACTTGTACAATGCTTGCTTCAAACTTCATTGTGCCTTCATTTGTGTTATTGCATGTTTTTTTTGAGGGGGGGGGGACCTGTTGCAGTGCCAAATACTTTGACGAATGAAAAGTGTCCCTAAGAAATCATTCTGTTGTGTGTTGTATCATTGAATCATTCATTACATATACAGTCTGTAGAGCCACATTTTGAAAAAGTCAAAGTATTTGCACCTACATAAACTACTCTATATCCACAGTGCAGTGTCATGATTCATTTCCATGAAATCTGCGTCAATGAACTTATAATGTCCAGTCTTCATTTGATCATTTTACCACCTCCATTCAGAGTCCTAATATTACAACCACAATGTGTTTCTGTATTTTTACATTTGACTTAATGTTGAAGTTATTCAAGAACTTTAGATTGGACATTTAAGTTCACTGAAATAACACACAAAAGATCCTGTGAGTGTGACACCTGTTTTTACAACAATATTTCTTTTGAAACAGCATGGCTGTTATTATTTCTGCTTTTATGCTGTGTTTGCACTTCAGCTTGTATTGTGTGTTGTGCAGTTTACATCTAAAGCTGTTTTGGACAATCAGACACAAAATTGTACTCAGCATGAAACTGTTTGGAGCAGGTGTGGTTTAAAATGGACCATCTGGTGTGTATGTTTGCACATGTGCGATTGATGTTTTAATAACTAAATATCTTTAAAAACTGATAATAACATTACTTTTTTGTTGTGCTCTATATAAATAATGTATAGCCACAGTATAGAATGGTATAGCAAAATAACATATAACCCAGCCTGTCTATAACATGCATTTTCATTATTATTTTTACATACATACATAAATAATTATTATAATTGTTTTTATAAATAAAGAAATATTAAAATAAAGGGTTAAAGGAGATGTAGCCCTTCTACAACAATTTTTTTTTTATTTTTTTAGAGCTCAAACCAATGATTTTCTATTAAAAAAAAGTGTTTTATATATATATATATATATATATATAAAATATAAAATATAACTATAAGTCACCATCAGATTGTGGTTAAAAGGGAAATGGGCTTCTAATTCCTTCTTAAAATTTTTTGTATTTTTATATATAAAATTTGTTAAACCGCTGTAATGAAAATATCATAAAATGTAAAAAGAAAAAAAAAAAACAGCCATTAACATATATTTTTTAATATTTTTCTTCAGGTTCTGGAGGCAACGCGTGTCACTCGCAGAAAAAGTAATATGGCCCTCCGGTGGGAGGCTGGAATCTACACCAACCAGGAAGAGGCTGAGGAAGAAGAAGAGGAGGAAGAAGAGTAAACTACATTTTCAAAGAAACCAGAGGGAAAATGTGCAACTGGACAAACACAAGTATTTATTGGGAATTCAAACTCCATCAGCAATTCACACCTCTCTGAAGATTTGCTTCTGGAGATACGGAAAAAAACCTTCTCTCTACATTGAAGACTAGAGATACTATACCGCTTCACATTTTCACGACCAAGTTATTGCTTTTTTTTTTTGTGCTGATATGTGTTGAGAAAGTGGTATGTGCGACATTTTTTGAGACTTTTGGCATTTTATGTTGCATGTAAGATTAGTGTGAAGATCACATTGCATTTGAACTTCACAAGGGCTAAGGAGGACTTTGGAGGGGGAAAAAAGAAAGTATGGGATAGCATTATGTCATTAGTAGGAGGAGCTAAGATATAGATAATAGTGGGACAACTGATTTCCTGCTAGATTATTGGCATTTGGACTCAGGACTGGTGCCATGAATATGAAGTCCATTCAGAAAGCAGAACTACACACATGTCTTGCAGTGTGCTCTTATTTGTTTATAATCACATGATCTCAGTTGCAGGCTGTAGGGATAAGAAGACAAATCATTCTCCTTATTTTGCCATATAGTTCAGAGGGAAGCTTTAATGAGGAGGACACATGAAAGTAGGGCACAAATGCTCACACCCTTGAAAGATGTTGTGAGGTTTGTAAGAGCAGACTCTTCATCCAGACTGATATAGCTTAACAATAAATCCAAGCAGAAGAGGAAGAAGTGGTAATAACCTGCTGAGGTGGCAGTGGCTTTGTATAGGCAGCAGCTGCTTTCTCTATTGACAAAAGACAGGAAATGCGTGTGGAATTCGACTTTAGGATGTTTTTGTTGTTTGCAGTCTGTGTTTGGATTGAGGTTTAATGTAATATAGAACGCTAAATGGCTGACGTAGATCACTTGGGGATGTTTATGTTGAGTTATGAGAGCAAAAATGAAGAAAAGAATATGATTATGTTAAGAGAGTATTCACTGAATTGCTTGATTTTTCCTTTAATCTTAATTTAAAAGGTTGAATATTTCTCTTTGCATACTTTGGCAAATTTGAAGCCATTATAAGCAGAAATTGTTAATGGAATTGCAAACGCTTTATTGATGTACACATGAATGTCTGAAATGGTTTATTCTTTGTTCACATTATTTCCGGAAAAAAAAAGCATTGGCAATATAACAGATGTTAGACCAAGCATCTGTACAGGACACTGACATCAGTGATGGACAAATCTTCTAATATTTAATCTTTGACTTCTATTTTTTGCCTTTGGTATGATGCTTTTTTTCAAGCCACAAACAAAGACAATCCTACAAGCTTCATTCAACAATGTGGCTTTGTTGTTTTTTGTACCCTCCACATATAATATATATTACACAAAAGTATTTAATGGACTGCTGTCCTTTTATGAGTATACATGAAGTATTTGTAGTCTTTGGATTAGAGCGGAGTATATTGCATAGGTTCTCAAAAACATAAAAAACACATTGTTGTAACATCTATAAAGTTGCACCTACAGAAATATACATGTTTCTGGAGAGGGTGCATTGACTTTATTTAATGAATGGAAGCAGATGTTTGTTGATCTCTGGATACTGACTTTCTGAAGTGTTTGTTTGTATTGATGCTTGATGTGAGATTGTGTAATGACCATCAGTTTTACTCAGATTCTTTGATATGAGATGATAATTGTTGGTGAGCAAATAATTTGAATTTTATAAGGGGAAATATTTTTATTTGAGCAGCGGGATATATACAGTGTTCCTATAAATGGAAAATAGTTTTGAAAAAAAAAGAGGTGTTTAGTACTATTACAGCACATTTATTCATATATACTGTGTTGTGTGTATCTGAGGGCCAAGTATGCCATACTATATGCAGTTTTCATTAGTTTGTTTAGGTGCTACAGGTAACATTATTAGCACAGAGTAGTTCAAGTATTGACTGAGTGATGCTGACAGGTTTTGCATCATGAAATGTGCAGCGTTCAAAGGAAACGTAAAGCCAGCTTTAGTTTTCCTAAAGATGGCATGCTTTTGTATTATAATGTATGAGATACGGACAAAAAAACGGTTGTTTTTACCTCATGTAGCTAAATTATAAGAAATAAGCCAATGTTCAAATCTGTAATATAATAGGATTCCTATGGCATAGGATGGTGGCCAAATTGCTTTTATTATAGAATACCAGAAGAAAAGGAACCCTGAATTAAATTGAGCAGCCTTGCAGTCGTTGATGTGTTAAAGCATTATGGCAAAAGCATGAGCCTTTGAGGACATCTGGAAACAGCAGAATTACAAGCACATTAGCGAAATTTCACGAAATATTCATGGTCAGTTGTCAACAGTGTATGAAGCACAATCAAGCAGCTTTCTTTTAGGTCACTAAAACAAATATGTGTTTCTAAATTGGAAATTTTTTAATGCATACATTTCTATTTAAACGAAAATGATCCGAACGACTATAAATGCAAATGCAACTTGTTGTGAAGTTTCACGGCTGATGTACAGTTATTTACAGTACATGTAATACATAGGATTTTTGTTTGTGTTTAAGCTGCTCGCACGATTCACCGCATTGACCAATGGAAACCTGTTGGTCCACATTATACCTGGGTTGCCAGGGGTTCTTTTATTAAGCCCAGACCACCTGGGAACGCAATCTTGATTAAGCAGACTCCGACAGAAGGACATCTCTGGCAATTTTGAGAAACATTTTGTTTCACAGATCTGGCAACCCAGTTTGAAAGCAACTTTGGACACACTACTGGCTGCCTTTTTGTCTGTGAAATTTCACCGAAATGTCGCTAATGTGATTGCTAAAATTTTCAGCTACAAAACATACTTTAGACTTGTAGTCAAGCATTTTCCTCGCCAGTGTCCCGTGTGCATGACAACTACTGCATCTGTTGCAATAGATTTTCAATTTCATTGTTTTACAGACTTTAAAAAAAAAAAATCTTGCCTTTAATAAAATCACGAGAAGTATTGTTTTTGTTTTTTTTCACAGTTTGAACCAAGTAAACAGTGTTTTTTATCTTTACTTTTGAAGTAACACCAAAAATATGTTGTGTGTTTTGCTCTTGTTGTTTAAATAGTTATGACAAATCCATTTGCAAATGCTTCCTAAAAGGTTTATTGAGTGCTCTAGGTCCTTTTGTGAGAAACCAAAGGATTATTGATACGATGTGATAATGCAATCATGCTTTCAAAAGCCCTCTTTTGACATTTTAACCACTTATTGTATGTTAATATTCTGCTTATATTGTTTTATAGTAATTGTAAGTCTCACTCTTACACACACATATATAATTATTTTCTCATTAAAAAGAAAATGTGTAAAACGTCTCTATTCTTGACTCATGTAATGCCTAAAGAGTTTAAAGGGTTCACCCTAAAAAGACAATTTTATTAAAGTTTACTGACCCTTAGACCATCCAATTTTTGTTGGAGAGTTTGTTTCTTTATCTGATTTGAAAAAATAGCATTAGCTCACCAATGGATGCTCTGCAGTGAATGGGTGCCATCAGAAGTCCAAACTGCTGATAAAAACATAATAATCCACGCCATCCCAGTCCATCAGTTAACATCTTGTGAAATGAAAAGCTGTGTTTGTAAAAAAAAAAAAAAAATCCATCATTAAGATGTTTTTAACTTCAAACTGCTGCTTCCAGCTAAAACACAGGTACTGCTGTGTACTCTGGCACAAAAGCTGGCATTGAGCTGTACCTATAAGTAATAAAAAATATATATACCTTTTGAAAAGTTACTGCCTCAGTGTTAGCTTTTGTACCCTTTTTTCTGAGTGTGTATCTGTAACAGACTTTCTCCAGTGAAATAACACAACAAAAAAGTGCAGTTAAGTTTTGTTTTGTTAAATGATTAGCTTGTAAAAAGGTGTTTAAATGTGCCAAATATTATAACATTAATTCAAAAAGACAGTGATTTAGAATCAGTGATGGGAATAACGGCGTTATAAATAAACAACAGCGTTACTAACTGCGTTATTTTTTTCAGTAACGAGTAATCAAACGAATTACTGTTTCCCCCGTTACAACGCCGTTAC
>JAUCMS010000002.1:3176985-3188565 GCA_032357445.1 Enteromius radiatus
TACTATATAGAACGTACTGTTTTAACGGTCGGGTAGTACGTTCAATTTTAAATGTAGTACCTACTTAAGCAGTTTGCAATTTCGGACGCAGCAAATGTCTTTATTGTTCCGCAGCCGGAAAGAATCATTCTGAAAGTGAGCACACTACAGAATAATGCTGGTAACAGTTGACAGTATGCAAATAAATAACACTATAGATGTCAATGGTTGTGGTTTCGCATATTCTTCAAAATATCTTCTTTTGTGTTTAACAGACAAAAGAAAATGGGGATGACTAAATAATGACAGAGGTTTAATTTTTGGGTGAAATTACCTTTTAATACTGATGCTTGCCTACTTACTTGTGGACCACCTGCCAGGAACTTCCCACTGGGCAGCAGGTGATAAATAGTCTTTTCATCCAGGTATTTAGCAGGGATGACCACCTTTACAACCTTCTCCATCAGATTGTGACGTATATCTGCCAGCGTGATGTCAGGGCTGTGCTGAACTGAGATGACTAGAGTATGAACACGCAGAGGCTCCATAGCACCCATGTTATCACGGTACTCCACGGTCACCTGCACTCGTTAATAATTGAAGACATGAACATTATCTGAAGTGTTTGCCCTATTAGTTTACAGAGATAACTACGTGCGGGTTTTATTGTTGTTCACTTCTTTAAACACCAAAGAAACCTTTCACCTGTGTTTTTGAATCTGGAAGGATCCATGGACAAACTCCAGTCTTTGAAAGTTCCTTCATTTTGGCGTTGAGTTTGTGAGCTAGTAGGATGGTTAGTGGCATGCACTCCTCTGTCTCATCAGTGGCATAGCCAAACATCAAACCCTGTGGAGAAATAATTCAAATTATTCAACATCAATTATTTCAATTTGGCACAACTATTCAAGATACATTCAAAGGTATAATGCTTGTATAATGATGCTGTTGTTGTTTTAAATAAAGCTCATATATATATATATATATATATATATATATATATATTTATTACTAATATGAAATGTATTATTATTAATTATTTTAGGGACCATCTATGTGTTGGTGACACATTAGGGGCAATAGACACAGTTTTATGCTGCTACTTAAATGCTTAATAATACTTTATGTATTCATGGTTTTAGATTGAAAATGCATTTTTTGTTTTGTTTATTACAAAATATATTTAAAAATGAAATATAAAAATAATTATATTGTTATTATTACTATATAAATATTGTTGATTGCTGTTATTAAATATATATTAAATGCTGTCTTTCATATTTTAAGTTTTTTAAAACAATCTTAATATATTATTATTATTATTATACATATTATTTATGTTTTTATTATTTATTATTAATAATAATACATAGACCATATATACTTAATCATATTAAATATATTCTATTATTAATTATTTTAGGGTCCATATATTTGTTGTTTACTGTTTTATGCTACTTCTTAAATGCTTAATGATACTTTTGAGATTTTAGAAAATGCTTTCTAAGGTCTTGCATTTTTTTTATAGTTTACTATATTATATTATATTATATTATTATTATTACTATAACAAATATTATTGATTATATCCCCTTAACTTGGGATTGAAATGTTGTAATGGATGCTTTTTCCCTGGCTAGTCACACAACACTTCTGTCATGATTGTAAGATTGCAAAACACGTTTGTAACGTAAAATCAAAATACAAGGCAACATATTTTTCATTAGATTGTCTTGACCTGATCTCCAGCACCAATGTCCTCCATATTTCGGCCCTCAAACACACAGTCACTGATCTCAGAGCACTGCGGCTGCAGAGACACCAGCACATTACACGTCTTATAGTCAAAGCCTGAACAGATCACATGAGACCAGCACTTTGTCATTAGACTCAATCAAACCTGGTAAAAGTCCTGTAAATATGGCAATATTAATACATACACTGCTTTTAAAGAAATTAATACTTTTATTATCAAGCAATAAAGCATAAAACTGACAGTAAAGACATTTATATTGTTACAAAAAGTCCTATTTCAAACAAATGCTGTTCTTTTCTTTTAATTATGATTATATTGTATTATTTTATATATGTGTTTGTGTATACCTTTTGATGAGTCGTCATATCCGATATTCTTGACAGTGTCTCTAACCACTTTCTGAAGATCCACCACAGCCTTTGAAGTCACTTCACCACACAGAAGGATCATACCAGTCTTTGACACACACTCTGCTCCAAAAATGGGAAAATGCATAAACATAAATAGGAATGGGAATGTCTTTAAAAGAAAGTGCAAGCTGGCTAGCTAATCACCATTAAATATTACATCCATATTTGCATATTTCATTTGCCAGTCATCATAATGTCATATATGAATTTCTGAAATACCACACGCCACTTTGGAGTCTGGGTCCTGTGCCAGGTAAGCATCCAGAACAGCATCACTTATCTGATCACACATTTTATCTGTCAGTAATAAAGACAGGAATTAAACCACATAACGTTACTATCAATATTTCGCTTGAAGGTCTGATTTATTTATTGATCATTCATTGAGAGTTATCATTCCTTCTGATCGAAATTGCAATCATGACTTGAGGGCATGTACAGACATGTTACAAGACACTAAAGACGTTTATCTCCAGCAAGTAGCATTAATTACAATGCACGCATTCATACAACGTGCAACACTATAATAAATGTAATGTTCACTGCGCTTGACAATATGTATTAGGCTACATGTTTCATAATTACCAGAATGTCCTGCTCCTACAGACTCAGACGTAAAAAGGAAAGTTTTTCCTGGTTTGTTATAACCACAGGGATTCATGATGAATGCAGACTGCACAAAACTACCGCTTTATCAACGAAACTACGACTAAAACGTCAAGTGTAAGTTTGACAGTTAGTCTCTAAAGTATGAAGAACTTTAGTGGGCGGGGCTAAAGAGTTAGCATTTACTCAAACCAATCACAAGCGGCATAAATAGAGACGACTTGTTAAAGCATAAATCACTGTCCTCTAAAAGGGTCATTTGATTAATTAAAAACGTTATCTGATTTATTTTCTAAAGGGGAACTTCGCGTTGAAATTGTGCAGTTCTTAAAGCATCCGCTAGAGGAAGCAGAACCCACTGAGATCGACTCGGAAGTAAGCAGTTAGTAGTACCACATTTGTTAGTTGCCATGATATTGCCTCTAACTAGTTATAAAATACTAAATGTTTGTAAATAAATGTGTGTGCGCGCGCGAATGAATGTCAGCGAAAAAGTGCTGCGTCACATTTTGCCTGTTACTTTTCTCAGCGCTGCTCAGAATCGACCAATCACAATTGTTCTTGATCATAGGAAATGGACTTGTTTTGAAATTGTATGAAGATTTCCCTTTGTATATAATGTAACTATCATTGGAATAAAGAAGTATAAAGGATAATATCAGTTTTTAGTCATTAGTTTTTAATGATGGGTTCGACTTGTGAGCCTCTCAGCGCCCCTTGGAGGAAGCCATTGTAACATAAAGCGAAAACATTGTAATAAAGTTCGTCCCAATGTACAGGCAGTGCCATAAACGCATAAAAGCGCCTGCGTGGCACCAGAAAAACACGACAGAAGATTGTTTGTACAAGAAAAACCAAGAGAAGAGCAAAACACGTATTCTCCACTACACCCCATTCATATCGAATGATGATTTCAGGCCCTACGTATACAGACATACACATGACTAACAGCATTTGTATATAACATAATGGTAATAATAATATTTGTCCAATAAATCTGTTTAGGATTGTACTTTGGCCATTGTAAAACTAAACAATTTGTAATACAACTGCAACACTGTAATGCAAATTTAGATTATAAGGTAAAGCAATCAAATATATTTCTATCCAATGCTTCTATTTAAAAAGGACACGTTAAATTTATTGAAAGTGTCAGTAATCAGCCTATTTGAATGATTTCTGAAGTATTTTGTGACACATTGGTGTAATTATGCCGAAAATTCAGCTTTGAACACAGAAATAAATGACATTTTAACATATTAAACAGTTTTGGTGAGCATTAAGCTTTCATCTGATTGACCCCATTACCCCACATTATTATAACAAAGTCATATAAAAGCATTTTTCACAACTTTGATATTTCACAGTAGGCTATCCTTATTTTTCTTTCTGTCATCCATAAGGACTGAGAACAGAACACAGTCACTTACTACCCAAACATATAGTAAACGACCTAAAGAGTTGGTGAACAATATGACTTGTTTAATATTTAACAATGAAGTCAAGTCATCTGCTACGGTTAAAGTCCTGTGAAATGATTATAAATCTATAAACAGCTGTTAATATAACCAACAGTGGTTCCCTGAGTTGTTTAAGGAAAAAAGTGGACAAGGCATAGCTGATACGAAGGGAAGACTCAAGCAGCAATACTGATAAAGTATTTTCATCCATTGTTCTCCATAAAGTCATCAGATGACCCTATTCAGAATTTATAATCAAATTAGAAAAGGTATATTTTCAGATGCCTTTATAGAGAAAATAGGAAAAGCAGGTGTGATATGTATTCCCAGTACCAGAACAGACACAATCCAGCAGCTCCTAGTGTAGTGTGTATGCGAGCAGAGCGGTTGGTTGAGCCCGAGTGACAGACTCGTGAGCAGCCAGTAGGAAGTGTTATGCTGGTTAATGTGCAATCTGTCTGGGAGGGGAAGCTCTGTTTGCAAATGAGTTCTCTAATGTTTCATCCTGTTTGTTCGTACTTGTGTTGCAGCTCACAGGAATGAGCTTCTCTAGAAAGCCTGTCCTTGAGGCAATGGTCGCAGTCTAACTTTAAAAAAAAACATCTGGCAGCTACAGTTGGACATTTGAGGAAGTTTCACTAAAGTTTCAGAATGGTAAGTACACTCGAAAGCCTACGCCGTTTGTTAGTTAAATGTTTATTTAAATGCTTATTTGTTCAAGGCTTTGACCAGCCTGGTGAGATGATGTGTTTAAAAGAACATTGCTGGATATGACATTAAAGATGATTAACCCATACACGAAACTCAATATGGCAGTGTTTTTATTACAACATTATCTGTTAAAGCTAACTTCATCTAGATCTTTGGACTCATCTGAATATGACTGTCTGTCAGGAAGTTCATGGTGAACATGTGAGGGAAATGAGAACAAAATGGCACAGAAAAGCCAATGATGATATCCATTCTTAAATCAGTATATTATACTGTTTTCTTTTATTGAGACAGTACCATGCTGATTTGGTACTGTCATGTTTGAATTTGACTTTTTCATCTATATATGTATCTATCTATCTGTTTCTCTTCCTGTTTTCTGTTGTCTCTCTTAATGTTTCACTTGTTAAACTAACAGTGAAAGTATATACGAAAAAATAATGTGTGTGTATGTCCATTGATATAACTGCTCAAAATGGTAAAGTAACTAAAAGTTACATTACATTTTATGCACAACAATTACCGTGAACATGAATGAATGTAACATTTCATCAGTTTTTACTGACGCTATATACATATATGATATACATACATGTAAAATGATCTTGCCCCTTCAAAAAATCTGCTCATCTCAAACAAGCTCTGTTACTGTTTATCACTGAAGTGGTTAGTGGATTTCACAGGTTTGCGGGTGTTAATGTCAAGCCTTGTATACAAGTACTTTTATTTTTGCTTTTGATTTTACAAGTGCACAACCCTGCTGGATAGGCTATGATACAGATACTTGTGTATTTGTATTGTTATGTGCAGTGTTATGGATAACGCAATACAAGTATAGAGAATTATGTAATAATCATTTTATTTTCATGTTACTAGTAAAGTAATGCATTATAATGAGTTGCAATTTAATTTTGAGTGACACCATGTTTTATTGACTGAAAATGTCTGGGGTTTTTGTTATTAAAATCTAATAAGCAAGACCAGGTTACAAAAAGTTATCCATACACTGCAAAAAATGCTTTCTGAGACTAGATTTTTTTGTCTTGTTTCCAGCCATAATATCTAAAAATTCTCAAATCAAGAAGGATTTTCTAGACAAGAAAAAAAATACTGTCTTGTTTTCTGAAAGAACTAGCTAATATTAAGAGTTTTTACTTGAATAAAGCAAAATAATCTGCAAATGGGGTAAGCTAAATAATTTGTTTTCTGTGTGAAATAAGAGTATTTTGCTAACCCCATTGGCAGATGATTGTGCTTGTTCTAAGCAAAAAGACACTTATTTTAAGCTTGCTTTTCTAAAAACAAGACATTAATTTTTCTTGTCTAGAAAATTCTTCTTGATTTCAGAATTGTTAGATATTTTGGCTGGAAACAAGACAAAAAAAATCTAGTCTCAGAAAGCATTTTTTGAAGTGTACAATTTACGCAGTTAGTTACTTTTTCATGTAGTAACAACATGCATTACTCTCCCCATTACTGGTTCAGGTTGATTGTTTATTGGGTCCAGTGGATTACTCTTGTTTTTGTCTCTACAATGTAGGCTGACTACAACAACGAACCACAAGCACCTAACAAACTCAGTCAAGTTCAGGATCAAGTTAATGATGTTAAAGTCATTCTCAAAGACAACATCAACAAAGTCCTGGATAGAGGAGAGCGGTTAGACGACCTGATCGGCAAAACAGATGATCTACAGGCCACGGTGAGCCTTTGAGACCCATCAAGGTCAAAATGAGACAAATATGTAACATTTCCTGACCATGCTGATATGAACTTAAAAAGGCATTTAGTGAAACTAGCATGGTCAAAACAGTGCAAACTTGTTTTTGTTCATGATAACAATTGATTATTTGTGTAATTATCTTACCTAGGCTGACTCGTTTCAAAGGACATCCACACGTGTTGCCAGAAAGATGTGGTGGAGAAATACCAAGATGATGATTATAATTGGTGTGGTAGTGCTTGCCATCATCATTTTAATCATCCTGTTAGCAACACAAGTAATTCCCACCTAATGCAACCCAGACATCCATTTCAATCATTTGTATTCATAAAGTAGCCTACACACACAGACACACCCACACTAAAAACGAATGACTTTTTTTTTTACTATAAAAGAAACTGTATAGGTACATTTCCTGTAAAATTCTATATAAATCTGGGGTTACTATGTGTATGCATATCAATTATGTGGTTTTTACTTGTTAGGGTGTTATCCTAATATAATGGGACTGAAAAGAAAATAATTCATTGCAAGTGAAAAAATGTTTCTGGATGCTTTTATTGTTAGTAGTCTTTCTTTGAGATTAACTGCTGTGCTTGACACATTCATTCCAAAAGCATTTCAATTCTAATTACATGTCATTACAAACCTGCATACCTCCAGCAGACTTCATTACGGCGATAAAGCTGTGAATCGATATGGCAGTGACTCACATGATTCCTGAAACATTTCTTACGCTTTAACTACTGTAATATCACTCTGTGCTCATGAAGCTGATTTTATACATTGAGCGTAGTCTGGAGTGGGTTGAATCTTTATATTTAAATTCAAACCCTTAACGATGTATCAGTCAGTAGTTGTCTTTGTCAAAAGGATGTATGGCCTGTATAGATAATACATTCTGTATGGGAAATAATGATTGGCATGCACATATAGTGCAACAATAACTGCAGGACAAAATGAAGCCTTTAAAGGAACAGTTCACCCAAAAGTGAATTACTTTCCTACTTGAAACAATAGAAAGGAAGAGAATTGCATTGTCAGTAAATAAAAGAGAATCTAGACTATCACACTCCAAAATGAGCACCATGTAAATGTAGTACTTATTACTGTGTACTGATGAAATCATGTATTGTAATTTTGAAGTAGAAAGACTGAAACAGAACTTTACTGTAAAACGTAATCTAGATTAATTTACAAAATATATTGGTCACACCAGTAAAGTTTTTATGGAAAATGCATTATTAATGTGCACTGTAATGAAATATAGCTTTTCGTAAACAATTGCAACCAAAGTAAAAATGCATTTCTAATGCATTATCATTACTTTTAAAGTACATTATAAATTGTATTTTTCCCCCGTATAATGTCAGGTTATATAATGCAAAATTATATTGGGCCCCAGTTGCTTTACTGGTGTTATATTGCGAACAGCAACAATATTTGACATTAAGTAGAGTAAAAGATGACAGTCTTCATTTTTGGGTGAGCTATGACTTTAATCTCTGCAAAAACAATAGATTTAAAGATTCATACACTTTTTTTGTTGTATTTTCCAATGGTTTACAAGACTCTGTAGCAAAATACTGCAATGTGAAATGAATATTAAGTGGCTTACACTCTGTACGCACTTGTAAGCAATAAATTAATAGACCTGTATACAAATAATTTCTAAATGATTTGGGCTCTCTATAGTTCATTGTACTCAACAACACAGAAACGCATGAGAGCAACATAGCATGGCATACGATTATAAACATACACAAGCTACAACAAATGAAACACAAAAACAAACATTCTGGAAATAACACTTGACATATTCTTTAGTGTGTGTCCTTCAAAGCAACTTCAGATTTTAAATGAACTGGTGAAATAAATGGCGACCAAAGTGTAGCAACGTGTTGATCAACTCCATATTTAAGTCTGGCCCTCTTGATTTCTCCTCTCAGGGTTGACTTTCGATTCGCTCGTCCATCCATCTGAAAAACAAAAAAAGAAAATAACAATTATGCTTCAGAAGGGAACAAACTCATAAAATGTAAAGGAATCCCAATTCTTTAATAAATTCAATAAGGAGACAAGGCATGACTTTGAAATCGAATAATAGCAAATACAATAGTGTTAAATTAAAAACTTGTGGAATCAATAACATTTAATGCGCAACCTTGAATCGATGGAAATTAAAAGACAAAAAGGAAAGCATTACAAGCATAACAATATGACCTTTCCAAGATTTCAAAAGGTTAAAAAAAGAGAATCTGTTAGATGAAATTAACACGGTTTACAGGTGAAGCTTTTTCCACCGCTGTCAGTAGAAAATCACACAATACAAATATAAAAAAAAAAAAGCACTTCTCCAGCGCAGCGGCGTCCGAGTACAAACCGGCTTTTAGCTCATGGACTACAGGATATTACAGCTACACGAGCTACAAATAAAGAAAAGCAAGCATTACAGGTAAGATTAGATTAGAAGTGCATATTAACACTGGAAAGTCCAGAGAAAGCCGTATCCTTCAAAAAGTGAACAGTTAATTTTACTTCCGGCTCTCGTGTCATATTTTACCATTACTTGATGGTGCCTGGAAAAAATGGCATTACATTATAATATATTATTACATACGACCAATCCCAAGAAGTTTTAGGGAGGAACATTTTAATACAAAATAAAAAAATTAAAAAGAATAAGAATACACACAAAACAAAAACAGAAGATAAAAGCTTGACGTGTCCTTTTAAAGTTTTTGTTGCTGTAGTTGTTTTGTTTTTACAATTCGTATACAGGATGTTGGAAGACCATACCAAATGGGAGCATTCGAGAGCGTACGCCTCTCGTACCCTGTCCGCATTGAGCGGGCCTGAGACAATCGGGAAGTCAGCTCATGGCCTGCAAGGAAGTCCCCGCTGGCAGGTACAAACAAGGTATATGTCAGAGTTAGGAGACAACATTCTTCGGTTTTCTTTCCTTGTAATTCCATATTTTCTGGTACCCATTTAGCAGTACTGTACCTGTTAATTTTTACAGTTAAAAACAAAAAAAAATTGGCAAGAAACAGCCAAAAGCCAGCTGTTACATTACTGCCAACATAGTCTCTATGTTACCACTACTGTAAAGCACTTCAGGGTGCTGTGAAACTTTAGAGAAAAACAAAAATTAAGCAACGTACATTACAAAAAATGTTTACAAATGGTGATTTAGATACTAAAAATGCATCGCGAGAGCACCGCGACAACATACCTGCACATTTCTCGTTAATACGGCTTGTAACTGTTTTGATGGCCTCCTCGCCTCGGGGATTTGCCGTAGCCACTCTGCTGATCTAGAGTTAGGAGCACAAAACACAAACAACGCAGATGTCTACGGTTAAACGTGTTGGCACACGGGCGCTCGAGAAAGGCGGAAAAACAGAAAACAACCTCTTAGCAATTTGGGTTTTAGAGCCAATTTCATGACACTTGCGAGATACTTACGTTAATTGTATTCAAACATTCTTTCAAAATACTGTATTCTGAAAATGTGGTGAGAGACACAGATCTGTGGCGTAAATGAATGTTTGAAAACTGTTTATTATTTTCTAAAAACGACCGCCGTCCAGCGGTCGTTTCTTGCATGGCCTACAGATTTACACGTCCAATGGATTCAAAGGCACTTTGACAGATGTGTTTTGAAGCTAAGACATCCCTTTCTATATTTAGCACCATAGTTATTATAATACATATGTACAGTATAGCTTTGTGCAAGCAAGCCTTCCCTGTAGGACAAAAAGCAACTGCAGCAATGTTCTAGAGTTTTCTCTCGAAGCGTAAGGCATGTATGATACAAGCATGTGCATTCTGCTCAGATAATTTAGTGCACAACTGTCATAGTCCGGGTCGAGTACCGACAATCCACGATACAATATTTCCTTAGTTTTTTTCATCTGTGCGTTCACAAACAGTATTACATACTGCTGTAGTCACCATATCCGTAGTAGTTGTTGTAACCCGAGTAATCATAGCCCCCGTATCCACCATAGCCTTGATTGTTGTAGCCATAGTTCCCGTAATTTCCATAACCTTGATTCCAGTAATTTCCGTATCCCTGGTTCCAATTTTGATTGGGACCTGCAACAGACGCAGAAGGCACATCACTGTTAAAAATGATTGAGGATGCTGCAAAAAAGTATAGCATGCTATTGTGCCATTAACATGAATGGACACTCTATCAAAGGCCCTGTTAAAACGGCAGGTGTAAACAGGTATGTGTCTCCATTATCCACTTGTGATCCAATTGACCAAAAACCATCTTAATACCATGTTTAAAGAGGGCCAAATGGTTACTGTGGCGTCATTTATGCTAGTACTGTACTGAATAACGCACCTCCTCTGCCTCTGGCTCTGCCGGCGTATCCTCCTCTTCCACCCCACTGCTGCTGTTGCTGGTACTGCTCCTTTGACATGGCCACCTTGACCTCACACTACAGACACAAGGACAGGTTCCACATTACTATCATAAAGACAACAACATTCCCAGTCAAAGCTGTCAAGAGCATTTCACCCACAAATAAACGTTGTATGTCAAGCTTCATAGTGACTATGATTCCTCAGTTCTCACATCACAGAAAAAAACCCATGCAAATAAAATAAAGTGCGTTTTATTTTGAATGTATTTATTTACTGCATTTTCCAAATACATGCATATCCATATGGTACTTTAGCACACAAGTGAATTTTGTCCCTCCAAAAAAAGGATTGCAATGTACCATTCAAGTGATATAAAGTAATATATCAATTATAGTTAAAATAATGAAGATATCCTACATATTTATGGTTCATGATAAACGGCAGGATCAGGCACATTAGGATCGTTTGAAGACTCTACCTTGCTTAAACCGATGTTGTGGTACTTCTTCTCCATTATTTTCTTTACTGGTTCTTCCTCTTTAAATGTTATAAAAC
>JAUCMS010000002.1:3189192-3199411 GCA_032357445.1 Enteromius radiatus
TTTCCAGTTTAGACAGCTCTTAACATTTAGTTTAATCTAGGACTAGTCTTAAACCCTGTTCGGGAAACCGGCCCTATGAGTTCTTCACGAAAACAATTTAGGGAAAAAAAAATAAAGGGAACTCGACTGTTCTCTGAATGTAAATATCAAGGGAACACAAGGCATTAATTAGGAGAACATAAGCACCACAAAATACTAAAATATGGAAATATATTTTACCAAATCTTAGCAAATGAATGAAAATTAAAAATAAAAAAAAAAGATGCAAAAATTATATAGTTTTGTTTTCTGGGAAAATCTGAAGTGAATTGACAGTTTAATAGAAATGGCATTTGTTCCAGTTTTAAACTCACTAAAGAATAATAATAACAACAACAACAAAAAACCTTTGAATACAAGTAAATATATCTTGTTTTAACAATGTTTATTTGTATTGGAAAATGACAAACACGTTCATTTTCGCAGGGCATAAAACAATCATAAAATCATGTTGTTACATAAGTATCTTGATACAATTCAAGTCATACAAAGCCTTCATTTGTGAAAGTGAAAATGAAAATAAAGACATTTTTATTCCAATCCTTCACGCCTAACTTTAGCTTCCATTTGAGAGGTTGACATTTCTCCCGACGTTTAGTCATTGATTTATGATAAAAATACGCCTGACGCACTTTGAACAACCACCACCACTAGCTACTACACACATTAAGAGTTTCTCGTTGGAAAAAGACAAGGTTGACATTTGACAAACTTGCATTTGAAAGGCAAATGTGTTTGGAAACAGCTGCAACCTCATTGAATATGCGCATACTACTTAATGAATATTCACAATGTCTTACACAGTCCCGCTGATATATTGACGATATTTACAGAGTTTGGTCTTTAATTATGTGCTCCATAATGATAAACAGAATACTGTTTCACAGAAAATAAGTCGATTTTCTTTATTTAAGAGAGCCCGGTATGCTAAATCGAGTAATTTAGTCTCCAAGACCGGGAGAACTGACCTAACTAATCGAGTAACTTAGTATATGGAAACCTTCCAAATTCGTGTTTATTAGTACAGTCAACCAGTCGAGACTCACCCCTCATCTTCCTCGTTTTTACTGGCGTCTATCTTTGAGCCCTCCGCCTCTCCCTGACCTCCTTCATCAGCCCCCAGGACCTCCTCTTCATCGAAACCCTCTCCATCATTCTCCTCCATCTTCATCAGCGACTCCTCGCCCAGGATCTGCTCCTCCGACATCTTTGATCAGTTCTCGGCGAAAATGCGGGCTATTAGTTGTTGTTTGTTTCCAGAGGAAACGCCGTAGATTAAAACACAACTGTACTGGTGGTAAATCTTAGTAAATAGGCTCAGAATCACGCTTGTTTTAGTCTGCTTTCGGGATGTCGATGGCAACGGCGTCCATTCACAAAATGGCGGCGTAACGGAAGTCGAGCGTCATGACGTCATTGCGCTTCTGAAAGATGCTACGCCACGTTAATGCTTATTGGTTACACTTTCCGGAATCATGGCTATAATCTGTGCATTCCCTATGACGAGCACATACGTTTATAAAAAATTATTAATTATTACGTATAACACACTATAAGAAAACATGAATGAGAAAATGAAAGAAACAGCACAACAATGTAGTTTCTTAATTTTTAATCCCTTTATCCAAAAACTTTCAGGAAAAGAACTAAAATACAAAATAAAGGACACTTTTTCCTATTCAAGACTTAAGAACACATCAGCACAAAACCTACAGGTTCAATCTGAACAAAGCACGGAATAAGACAAACTTGGAAACAAAACGCCTCGCTATTTACAAGGTTAGACACTGAATTCGTCCCCACAGGACCGAATAACGTTTGTTTTTTGTTTTTTTTAATAGTTGTTTAGGGACAGGAATCCACAAGCTGCCTCCGAGGAGCAATGTCGAAGTCAGCCTGCCGACCTACAAGAGAAGATATGCAAGATGAACGACTCAGACTTGGACAGGTTAAAGAAAAAGAAAAACAAAACAGCACGTCCATGTTTCAGTGTTTAACTTCTTGAGCTGTCGATTTTAAACTAGGAAAACCATCATTAAAGATTAAAGATCATATGTTCGACGTCTTAAATTGACAAAACAGCTCATAAGCCAGCAAAAGCTTCAGCTCCAGGCGGTTGGTCGACCAATCGAGGAGCGAGCCCAAACGTCTTCCCCTTTAAACCGAAAATTGTCATTTGAATTTAGCCGATACTTCAGTTGGTTTCATCTGTCTAACACAGATTTGTCAGCTTTCAGTGGCTTGGCAAACCCACTTTACATATGATCTTTAAAAGGCTACGCTTAAGAAAAAGCCTTGAGGTGTACCCATTTGAAGTTCTCTATGGCCTCTAAAGAAAAAGCAAGCATTATGAGAGAGTTTATGCAATTATTTATACAAGGGAGGCGTGACTGAAACCAAAGAAATAAAAATAATAAATCACTGAAGCTCCACAACTGAAATACAAGAGCACTACAATTGAAAAAGAGAATACAACAATGAAGCAGTTATGAAATCACTTTTAGGTTACGTTAATAAAGTCCTGGAAAAAACACATTTGGAACTGTTAACGAAAACCAACAACTTAAGGAAAATGGGGGAATCTCCTTTGTCTTTTTGTTTGTTTTACGCTGGTACAGGAAGTTTGAAGAGACCATACCACAGGACAGCGCTTTCTCGTGCATGCCGTGCTCTCTGCCCGCTATGTGCGACGCCCAGAGAATGTCGTGGTCAGGTGACACACGGCCTGCAATGAAGTCCCCGCTGGCAGGTACAAACAAGGTACAATAATCAGAATTAGGGAAAGAAAGGAAAAATCAGGAGAGGCGCCCTTACTCTGTACCCCTTAGCTGTACTTTACCTGTTAGCATTGCTATCAAGTCTCTATGTTATTCCATTATGATCACCTGTTAAAGCAGGAGGAGGAAAAGGAAAACCTACAGAAAAACACTTACGTTTTTCTGGCACGCTAAAAAGGCAAAATGGCTACACAAACGTGAGTGATTAAAGATCTATAGACATGTGTTTTTCAACTTGGGTGCATTGATATGCGTAGGCCTTAGGCTGTCAGATAGTGTCTATTGATCTTTAACATTGAGGTCGGGCCCAGAACACAGCAAAGATGTGACCTTACCATGAACGTCAATGTTTTAGCCACTTTATCAATATGGCTGGTAGCTGTTCTGATGGTTTCCGCTTTCCCGTGAGGCCTTGCCATAGCTGCTCTGTTGACCTACAAAAATTACAAACATATAAAGCAATTTGTAGAGCTGTTTTGAGTTTTTTTTGGGCAATTTGAGAATGTTTGCTGCTCTTTGCTTTTCTACAAAACCACTGTACTGCAATATACCTGTGGAAATGGCCAGAAATTTTCTCTAAATGTACGTACTTACAAATCACTGAAACACTTTTGTAAAAATTTTTTTATTAGCGTTTTCATTTTTTGTATTAGTTGCAGTTTCATCATTTTCATTGAGATGTATCCAACATAGTTTTTGTTTACATAATATGTATGTGTACCGTGTATATTATGTATATAAAAACACACACATTCATATATATAAGAAAGATAATTATATTTTAAATATTTATATATAAAAGTTATATGCATGGTAATTCTCGTAATTACTTTCAAAATATATACTGTACGTGTATCTTTATATACCCATAATACATATACACAGTACACACACACACATTATATAAGTAAAAACATTTATTTTAGATGCAATTGTTGCCCAGGACTAATAAATAAATAAATAGTGATATAAAAGTGAATATATTGTTTAAAACGGTTTCATAAATGTATCCTTATTGGTTGAATAAATTATTCTTCTAAATACATTTCTGTGTTTAATTATACCGACTTTAACTTGCTATCAAAAACAAATAGTGGTGCAATTTTTCTTAATTAAATCCCAATGCAAGTTTTGCCTGAACTGAATGGATTTTTTTTTTTTTTTACACTAATACCTTCCTAAAGGGTGGAAAAATAAAACATCATGTACATCAAGGTTTAATTAACAAAAACTGTGTGTAAAATTACCACTGTAATCATCATAGCCTTGTCCATAGCCATAATTCTGATAGTTGTATCCTGAATAGTCATAGCCAGAATAGCCGTTATAGCCCTGGTTGTATCCGTTGCCGTAGCCTCCATAGTTTTGGCCGTAGTAGCTGTTGTATCCTTGATTATAGCCCTGGCCCTGTCCTGTTCACAAAGAGTGAGAGGAGCTCATTCAGTCCAAAACTACTGGAATTAAAAGTTTGCCAAAGACACCAGCAATCTCTAGGTTTGCAAACCTCTTCCACGGCCTCGGAAGCCTCCTCGTCCTCCTCCAAAGCCTCTGTCCGCTCTGCCTTGCTGCTGTCTGTAAACTTCTTTAGGCTGGGCAACTTTGATTTCACACTGACAACAAAGATTAAAAGCATTACAAACACGAAGGTTTGGGTAAAGTATTGCTTTACTCACAGAAATAAAGTGAAAACATTGTTTATCGTAGCCATCAAATCATGCAGCAATTTAAAAAAATAAACTTACTGACCCCCAAATACTATTTTTAATGTAAATATAAGACACAATCCTAAGATAAATGACATACCAACTTTGATCCTATTTAACGTAATATGATGGCATCAACATACCTTCCCTGATCCAATTTGATGATATCTGTTCTCCAGCAGTTGCTGAACGGGATCTTCTGAAACATATGTCACGAAGCAGAATCCCCGCCTTTCGTTTGTTTTTGTGTCCATGGGGAGCTCAATGTTTTCAATCTTTTGAGAGAAAAATACACAGGTTAGCATTGCACAAATGTGGTACAACTTCCAAAAAAAAAAAAAAATCTGATCTCAGTGATTCTCACTTCTCCATAAGCTCCAAAGTACTCCCGGATTTGTTCCTCAGACGTGTCTGGACTCAGACCACCGACGAACACCTTCTTGGGGGGCTCCTTGCCCTTCATGGCTTTGGCTCTCTTCGGATCAATCAATTTCCCATCCAGCTTGTGCTCTTTCAGCTCTAACACCTAAACACATCAACAAGAACCTGCTGGATGAATGCTGCTAAAATAAAGTTTTTACTAAACGTAAGCACGGAGAAGGAACATTTGCATTACCTTATCAACACTCTCAGCATCTCTGAAGAGCACAAAGCCGAAGCCCCTGGAGCGTCCGGTCATGGGGTCTGTTTTGATGGTGCAGTCGAGGACCTCTCCAAACTTAGAAAGGTAGTCAGAAAGGTCTTTCTTGCTGGTGTCCCAACTGAGTCCACCAATGAACATTTTCCTACACAAATACAAACAGCATTCAAATCAGTCCACTGAATAATTGATGCACTTACACGCAACTCCAAAAATTAAACACACATTTGCTGGTGATGCACAAGAAAAATACAAAAGAAAATATAAAATATTGGTTTTCGTAAATAAACCTCATTGGTAGATTTTTAAATACTCAAACTAAACCTAAGCCATTAACGTTAGACGCTAATATGCTAACATCAGTAACGTTACACAAACGGATTAACTAACGATACTAGGTTTGGATGATTTTGAGATCGATGTTACGTTTAATATTGTGCATATTAATAATAACCGCGTTTGGAAGGACATGGACGTGAACGATCGACAAAAACATGTTTTCAGAGAAAGCGTCTAACGTTATATGTTAAGCTGCTGCTGTTGTGTCGCGCGGGCCTCGCTACGGACTCACCCGTCATCCTGCTGATTTTTACTCGCGTTTATTTTGGAGCCTTCTGGAAACTCGTCGGTGCTGAAGTCACCTTGCTCTTCGGCCTGCATTTTTGAGAATATGTAAGTTTGCTCAGACGCTTGCTACGTAACTGATTGTATTACTGTGGATTTAAAAGGTCAAAGACTTCAACACGAATAAAGTGCCGCGTTGATTAAAATGGCGGATGGAGATCAGTGACGAAATCCGTCTGCACGGGGAAGCGGGGGGATGGGCGGGGCTTAAAAGAGACTCTTTTTTTTGTAATGACCCAGTTATCCTTAATAATAATATGCGTGTTACATTAATTAATTCTAATAAATGTACTAACAAAATAATAATAATAATAATAATAATAATAAATAAATAAATTATTGCGTCATTTGCGGGATGTTTTCTACCATGGGTAATGGGCGGAGTCTGGTTCGGTTGAAAAAAAACAATGAGAATAATGAAGCTTGAAAATTAAAAACATTAATTGTATTAATTATAACAGCAGGGGCAACAACAACAATATAACAACTGCAAATATATAAATTAAGAAAATATTTTGTATGTCCAATTGTTTAAGGAAACCGAATTGTTTTGTTTTTTTTAATTGTGCACACAAGCACAAACTACAAAATAAGTAAACGAATGATTTTCACGCAATGGGTAAAATTATTTCATTTATATACAAGCTTTACAGTTACTTCCTTATTGAACAGCCTTTCCCAACCATGTTGCCAGATTTTTAAAAACGGCTACATGCATATTAAATTACTAAATACATTATCTTCTGTACACAACATTTCCTTGATTTATTTTACCATCTCAAAAAGTATGTAGAACTAATAATCTGATATTTTCTAAAATATTATTGTAACCTTCTGTTGCCTATTGCAAGTGTATTAAATATAAACGTAGCGCTGTTGTATATGATGTATCATAAAAAATGTACATACATATTCAAAATACATAAATGAAGTCTACCAATGTAGCATTAATTACAATTTATGCCTCGCTGATGACAGAGGGTGGGGATTTATTTGCGCAGGATTTGGCAACCCGCAACCGCTCCATGTGTTAGCTCAACACTAGCCTTGCATGCTATTATTGATTCATTTGTGAAAATCTGAGCTTCTCATCTGATATAATCAAACCAAACACAGGCCTTTAAGAAACACATATATCGTTTGCCATTGATAAAAATGGCAGCGATGGCTGTACCAGAAAATACTAGAGTCTTTCTTCTGGACATTGAAGGAACCACGACGCCCATCACGTTTGTCAAGGTAAGAGCTCACATATATAATAGAAGAGCATAGAAATTAATTAATTATGAGCGATGAAAACCAGTCATGTGGTTTATCGTGTTATCTCTTGTATGTAGGACATCTTATTTCCTTACATCAGAGAGAATTTGGAGGAATATCTGTCTGCTCACTGGGAAGAGGATGAATGCAAACAAGACGTTCATCTGCTCAAGAAACAGGTCAAAACACACCCTTTATGCTTTTCCCAACTTATTTTCACATGTAAATAGGTAGTCATTTCACTGTTTTTAAACGTTATACTCATTTGTACTGTAAATTAGTGTACCTCTTTGTTATTTGTTTTATATCAAGGGAAGTATTATGTAAAAGCTTTAAATCTTTTTAGTCTTTCTCGAGATATATTGACACTCTATAATCTGTGGTGGCAAAACATGGTTAAAAATAATTAATCAGTGTTGTTGAGAAATGAGGAGGCTTTTTTCTTTTTAGTCAAATGTTCCAGTCACACACAGTCTATTTTATATGTCTGCGTTAACAGTGTAATCAATATTCTTTTTACACAACACGTGTATAAATCTCACCAAGGTAGTTATAATTTAAACAGTGTATTTTATTTGCGAACTGATGTTCAGAAATAACTTTTGTAGAAAATAGTTTTTAACTATTTTTGAGTTTTTCTTTCTTTTTTTTTTTCTTGTTTTTCAGTCATCAAAGATGTCAAACGCTGATATTTATTTAAAATTTCACAAAAGCTGGTTACTCAATGAAAAAATTCATATTTTTATGTGATTTTTAAAATTCGCGTTTATTTTGTTAGCTCACATTGCTATTTTGGGGTGAACATTTCATCCATGCAAGTCAATCCACAAAAAAAAAATTAGTTTGTCTTTGTAATCTTAAATCCAAATCTAAAAATGCTCCTCCCCTCTGAAACAACAGGCCTTGTGTTGATGACATCAGTTTGACAGCTTGGACATGAGCATGACATCATTAACCACGCCCCTCCAACTGTCAGTGTTCTTTCTTAATGAAACGCCTACTTTGCTACATCCAATTAATTCAAAGTAGAAAAAACAAGCCACACCCTCTGTTTGCCTCATTCAATATTCTGTTTCTCTCTGAAGTATGTCACAAGATGGAAGTATGTGGTCTTTAAATTTTATTTTGACACAAAAAAAGTGTTGAGAGAGGCGTTTGTTTACTTTTTCCTTTTAACACCATTATAATGTTCACTGATTTGCAAACATTCACAATAGGGTTGGGCATCATGATCATGACATCATCATGATTTGATTCCTATTCGCAAGCTCTCGATTTGATCCCATTTAATTCTTGATTCGATTCTCAATAAATAATAAAAAAAAAAATACATGAATGTGATTAATATTACTAAAACTTTAACAGTAAAAAAGGATTTGGACATGAACGCAAGATGCAGGATTTATCTCATGAACCAATCAAAGCCGAGCACTGCCTCCTCTCACATGACTTTTCCACATTCTCAATTACCCCCCACTAAAACTCAATGGGCTCAGGGAAGGCAAGAGGCTCTCGCTAAACTGGCTCTAGAATGCGACCTAATTTCTCAATTGTGTGACTAAAAATATCTATGGTCGCACCGGTCCACTTCGGTCAGTATAAAAGACACCTGTCTACAACCTCAAACAGTCACACTCCAAGAGCTGTCAAAGGACACCAGAAACAAAATTGTAGACCTACCATCAGTTACCATCAGTAACACACAGCACCACCAGGGACTCAAATCCTGCAGTGCCAGACGTGTTCCCCTGCTTAAACCAGTACATGTCCAGACCCGTCTGAAGTTTGCTAGAGAGCATTTGGATGATCCAGAAGAGGATTGGGAGAATGTCATATGGTCAGATGAAACCAAAATAGAACTTTTTGTATCTAAAGAACACCATACCTACTATGAAGCATGTGGGCGGAAACATCATGCTTCGGGGCTGTTTTTCTGCATAGGGACCAGGACGACTGATTCATGTAAATGAAAGAATGAATGGGGCCATGTGTCGTGAGATTTAGAGTGAAAACCTCCTTCCATCAGGAAGGGCATTGAAGATAAAACATGGCTGGGTCTTTCAGCATGGCAATGGTCCCAAACACACTGCCCGGGCAACGAAGGAGCGTCTTCGTAAGAAGCATTTCAAGGTCCTGGAGTAGCCTAGCCAGTCTCCAGATCTCAACCCCATAGAAAATCTTTTGGAGTTGAAAGTATGTAATTATGTAAAAATGTATTGAGAGGAAATTTTGTTATTGGCCAAATACTTATTTTCCACCATAATTTGCAAATAAATTTCTACAGTGTGATTTTTCTGGATTTATTTTTTCTAATTTTGTCTCTCATAGTTGAGGTTTAGCTATGATGAAAATTACAGGCCTCTCTCATCTTTTTAAGTGAGAGAACTTGAACAATTGATGGCTAACTAAATACTTTTTGCCCCACTGTAGATATGACGAGAGAGAGGTGATAAACAGGGTGGATGTAGCCGTGGATGATAAGAGAAGATTAAAAGAACGATTGAATGTTAAGTTAAGGCCTGAGAATCATTTAAGCACAGTAGTGATGAAAAAAAAAAGGCCATCAAAAAGTGATTTAGCTACAGTTAGACAACGCACTACACTTGCCGGGATGCATTTGCTCAGACTGAACCCTGTGTGTGTGTTTCAGGCTGAAGAAGACTTGCGGCAGAATAAAGCGTGTCCCGTTCATGCAGTGGACCAGACTGTTCACACAGATGAGGAGAAGGCCATCCGGGAGGTAGTGGATAGCGTGCTGTGGCAGATGGCAGCGGACAGAAAGAGCACTGCGCTCAAACAGCTGCAGGGCCACATGTGGAGAGCTGCGTATGTGACGGGGAAAATCAAAGGCGAGTAAGTAACCTCATCTTTACCAGCACAAACAGCACATGTGTGTTTGAGCAGGATTGCTGACCTAGACAAAAAATAGTCTTCTTGTTTATTAATAAATCAACTTTAAATCAAAGCTGTCAAATTAGGTTGTGGCTGCAGCGGGCATCCACATTTTAAATCTATATTCAATCGTGAGCTTCATTTACTTTTTGTAGTCATTCTCTGCTGCTTATCTGGAAGTTCATTGTTATCCGTGGTGATTGTATAACAGGGCTCCAGAGTGCGACCAATTTGGTCGCAAATGCGACCGAAATTCTTAAATGTGCGACTGAAAAAAAATCGCG
>JAUCMS010000002.1:3199511-3214261 GCA_032357445.1 Enteromius radiatus
CACCTAAATTTTGTGCTTGTGCACCTAAAAAAAAAAGTTAGGCGCACAAGTGCAACCAGCACAAAAAGTTAGTCTGGGGCCCTGTATAACTTGTCACTAACTTGGTCACAGTTTAAATTTTCTCGCGTTAAAAAATACAATCTCACATTGTGTCAGTTATATTTACACACTGCCTCCGAAACTTTTGTTCATCATCATTCTGACCAGGGGCTCGTTCTTCGTATGTCGCTAACTCAGTTAGCTGGATTTGATTGTTGTGGATTCATTTAATCTAGTTTTAGATTATTATATATATATTTTTTTTTTTGGTGGCACTAAAACACCGTTGTAGTAATTCTCCACAACCCTCTAATAAAAAATCTAATAAAATAATCTAATAAAATCTCTTGCTCCGCTTGAGAAATGTTTTTTAGCTCGCTCTTTTGACATTTCATCAACCAATCGAAGGGATTGTGATCATTGTTTCTACTATCGATACATATCCTCTTTTAAACCAACGCACAATTATCTCAGATAACTCAATCCAGCAATACTAATCATAAACAACAGGTGTTCAAAGAACCCAATGAGCCGGATCACGATTAGCACGATGATATCATCTTGGATGTCTCATTTGGTCTCGGATGTTTTAAGCAACGTACAAAGAACAAGCCCCAGTTCAGTTTTCTGTGTTTTCACATCAGGATGCGATTTCAGGAAAGGATGACAAATTGGGGGAAAAAAATGCATGCATAATTGTTTTGTTTTTTTTTGTAATCTGTCATTTATGTCTTTGATTGCTAAAACTGTAGTTTAAATAAAAAAACATGCACTTATCCTGCATGCAACTCAGACAAAATACAATACAAAATACACTGCTGTTCATAAGCTATATATATATATATATATATATATATACATACATACATGCAGAAAAAATAGATACATTAGAAAGATAAATGGATACATAAAATAATACAAATAAAAGAACTAGATTACAGGGGAAGAAAAATTCATTTTAATAATTAACTTATTAATCAATGACACCTTCAATTGATCAAAAGTGACAGTAAACACTTTTAAAATTGAGCATATACCAAACCATGTTATAAAGGTTTCAATTTGAAACAAATGCTGATATTTTTAATGTTCTATTCATCAGTGATGATAATCAGAAAATCAACATATTTAAATGATTTCTGAAGGATCATGTGACACTGAAGACTGAAGTAATGATGCTTTTTTAAATAATTTTTTAGCTTTGATTCACAAGAAAAAATTGTATTTTAACATTTTAATAGAAATGTTATTGTAATAATATTTCACAATATTTGTGTTTCAGACATTCAACCATCAACAATGCAAAAAATCTTACTGACCACAAACTTGTAATGATATTGTACATTTATATCCCATGCTGTAGGCTCATTATATTACAGTTTCCACTAGATGCAGTAGAAATGAGTTATGTTATTGTTTTGCTGTGGTTTTGTCACAGGGTGTACCAGGATGTGGTTCCAGCCATCAGACGGTGGAGACATCATGGCCTGAAGGTCTACATCTACTCTTCAGGGAGCGTGGAGGCACAGAAGCTCCTCTTTGGCTATTCTGTCCAAGGCGATCTATTAGATGTAAGCTTGATCAATAATTATAAGCACTATTAGATGGTAATTGATTTCTAAACAACACATGATGTTGTTTCTTGTGCTTGCATGAGATTCAGATCTCTTTAGTCTCTATAGTTTAGATGTGGGCATTAGGGAGAGTCTCATGCATCACAAAATTAATGTGATTAATTATGTAAGGAGTCATTTCCTGTAGGCAAGTCATTATTGAAAAACTCGAGCTGGGATTATTCAGATACTGTGTCGCTCTGAATTAGTTTATTCTGCTCCTACAGTGACTTTTCTGATTATCAGAGTCTATTTATTTATTTAGTTTTATTTTTTAATAAGATGCTGGCAGTAATGTTATTTTATTAATGGTGTTAGACTATTGTTATTGTAGTATTTTGAATAAATACCATTTTATATTTTCAGTTTTAATTTTAATTTTAAGTACAATTCTAGTTTTCATGTGGGTTGCAAGTAAAATATTTTAAATATCATTATACTATTAATATTTTGAATTAACTTTAGTTATTTTTTCAATATAAATGATTTAGTTCTATAGCAGTTTTCATTTTAGAAAAGTTTGAGTATTATTATTATTTTTCTGTAGCTGTTATGTATTTTCATTGTCGTTTTAGCAACATTAGCACTTCAACTCATTCTTGTATGTAATATTTATAGTTTTAGTTTATTTTATTGATTCTAATTTTTTAATTTTTTTAATTACATTTTTAGGTTTTCTACTAACTGGCCAGCAGTAATCACCAACTTTTTTTTTTTTTTTTTCAAAAAAAGTTGGCAAAAAAACTCTTAAACTTAATGTTCACCAGGAAAGGTAAATGTGTAGCTTTTAGTTATGTTATTTCAGTAAATAACTAACTAGAAAGGATTATTTACATGTATACCCACGTGAGTGGAATTAAAATGAAAAAAAAATGTTAAAGTTAAAATTAGTTGATGTAGATTTGCAATTTTTAAATTTACTATTATTTTCTCAGCTGTTTGATGGTCACTTCGACACCAACATTGGTGCCAAAGTAGAAAGTAAGAGCTATGAGAACATCGCAGAGAGGATTGGATGCCAACCAGAGGAAATCATGTTCTTAACCGACGTCACACGAGGTGCGTATGCACTTTTCATTTTCATTACATGCTTGTGCCACAATTACATGAGGGTTTAATGTTAATTCAGCATTTAGTTCAGCTTTATTAACTCTCCGTTACAGAGGCAAAGGCAGCAGAGGATGCTGGGGTGAACGTGATCGTAGTAGTTAGACCTGGTAACATGGAGTTAACCGAAGAAGAGAGGAACCATTACAGAATCATCACAACTTTCAACCAGTTAGAACTGAGCGGGAACATTTGACGGAGAGAACCAGGCTTACCGCATCGGATCATGTGAAAAACCAGCAGTTACTATGTGTTGTTATTCCGCTGGACTGAAACGCCAAGCCTCCCAGGTGCTTGTTTTTTACACTGAAACCCATCTATGAATTATCATACACTTGCATTCTCTTTTGAATGTTTTATATGCGGTGTTTGTGTAGCATTTGACATATTCATGTCTTTATCTCCCACATGTGCAGTGATATAAAATATGATAACCTGCCAACTAGACACAGGTTTAGTGTAATTGTACCTCATGTCTTATAAACCTCAATCTTAAACGTTGTTGTAAAATTTTATTCCAAATGGACACATCGAACAAATCACGTTTGCAACATTTAGATACACCAGCACCCGAGAACAGATGTCTGTTTTAGTAACAAAATACAGGATTATGACCAATGTCAGAGATGTTTTACAATATTTAACATCAGGTATAAAAAGCTGCATTGTTTATCCAGGACAGGCTCAAAATGAAGTGTGTTTACATGAATACAAAACATCTGTGATTCAATGATAATGAATATATAGTTCGTTAATTTGTCATTTACTCGGCCTCAAGTTGTTACAAACCTGTATGAACTGTTGAACACAAAGGAGGATATTTTGAAGAATGTTGGTAAGCAAGCAGTTGATGGTAGCCATTGGTGTTTGGAAGTCAATGGCTACCAGCAACTCTTTGCTTACAGACGTTTTTCAAAATAGCTTTAATTGTGTTCAAGAAAAGACATAAAACTATAGGGTTGAAACAACGTGAGGTTGAGTAAACAAAGACAACATTTTTATTTTGGGGTGAACTGTCTCTTTAAATTAAGTTTTCAAACCTGTATCCCATGTAAAGATTCTTCAGAAGCTCTTAGTTCTTCCACAGAAAAAAATAACAGCATACAGATTTAAACTGACCGACAGGGTTAGTAAATAACAACAGAATATTAACATAACGTTTCTAAAAACTCCTTGAAATTGTTCTTGTTGCTTCGCTCATCTGACACACAAACATGGAATGCATCGCACAGTAAATCGTTGTGCATTTTGTAAACTTGTTGCTTTTGCGACAAGCCTATCTACACATTCAGAAGACGTACTCATCCGAAAGTCATTCTAGAGAGATTACATTCAGTTTACATGCAAGACTGATCACTGGTGAACACTGTAAGAAGTACAAGGGTCCACAGATACTGAAGAGTAAGACTAGAGCTGGTCAGACTGGTACTCGGAGACCTCGGAGAAGCTCTCTGAGAGGCTGAGTGGAGGGTCCTGGTCGTCGCTGCAGACGATCTCGAAATGGTAGTGGCGAAACTCGATGGCAAACGTTCCCAGGTACGTCAGAAAGAACATCACCAGCGCCCACTGAGCTCGCGCTGCGTGCATGTGCAGCCGCTGAGCCATCAGAGCGAAGTCTGGGATCTGCCGTCAAGGCTGCAACATGGGGAAAATGTGGAGAAGAAGATTTTAAAGAAGTAGGGGGTTAAAAAGACATTTCTGTCATTAATGACTCACTCTCATGTCATTCCAAACCCATCTTTGGAACACAAGTTAAGATATTTTTGATGGACTCTGAGAGCGCTCTGACCCTCCGTAGGCAGGAAGTGTCCTTACATGATCAACGCACAGAAGTGTAGCAAGGACATCAGTAAAATAATCCATCTGACATCAGGGGTTCAACAGTAATGTTATGAAGCTACGAGAATACTTTTTGTGTGCAAAGAAAACAAAAATAATGACTTTATTCAACAATTCTTCTCCCAGAGTTACAGTCTTCCTCAAGTTTGGAGAGTAGCTCAGAATTTAATCAATGTATTCAGCGCTGTTTATGTTCAGTAGAGAAGAATTATGAAACTGCCCCTATTATGGGTGATGAAAGGATCATATTTTGGTTTTGGGAGTCCCCAACAAGGTATAAAAAATCTCCATTGTCGTCTTATATGCACTTATTTTTTATTTTACTTGCTCAATGACTCTCGAATGATTCGTTCAACAATTATTTTTTCCGAATCCCTTCTTTGCATGACGCTAATCGCAGTTATTGGTCCAATTGCTCACATTTTCATCTCATCATGCCTGTAATACCTGCTAAAGGAGGATTTGTGAACGCAGTGCTGCTTTGTGTACAGCGTTACTGAAGAAACCACTATATTTGCACCTATCGGCAAAGAATGAATTTGCATTTCCATTCAGACCAATGAGAAAACACCAATATGCTAATGTTTCAAACATCTTGGGATTTGTTTTCAAACTCTTTCTTTTGAGAGACAATAACTTTATATACTGTGCACTTTCAGATGTAAAACTTTGCGGGATGTGTTCATTCACTGCGTTACACACACTACATAAAGGCTAGTTTTCAAAAATCCATAATGGGCCACTTTAAATAAATATTATTGTTTTATTTGCTCATAATAAATAAATCCCTGATGTCACATGGATTATTTTACCGATGTCCTTGCAACATTTCTGCGCATTAATCATGTTAATTCCCTGTCGATGGATGGTCTCAAGCTCTCGTAAATCGTCAAAAATATTTTAATTTGTGTTCTGAAGATGAATAAAGCTCTTACATGTTTGGAATGACATGAGGGTGAGTAATTAATGGATTAACATAAGTAATTAACACAATTTTGTGTGAACTGTCCCTTCTTAGGCTAGTAGGGAGACTGGGTATGTGCGCATCCAATACAGCATCATTTTTGTCACTCTGTAAAACAATAATTATTATTTTTGCATTGTTGTAAGGTTGGGGTAGTTTATAATAAAACACAATCTAAGGTATAAAATTAAATGTCATTGTTAGTTTCCGGTCAGAGCTGTATCCCTTCTAGCCACAACACAAGTAGGGCTGGGTGATACATCACATGTCAGATTTTTAAAAAAAAGTACATTTCCGTAATGTAATTCAAATGTAGGATCAATTAAGTGTACTCAACTTTGCTATAGTATTTTGGGACACAACCTGAGATACTGGTATATTCACAATAATCTGGTGATCAACCAACATTTGGCAGCAACTTAAACCTGCCTAAGTGGGTTAGATTGTTAGTTTTGATAGATAAGAGATGCTAGCTAGATACTGATGGTGTACCAACTAAGCCAGCTCAAGCAGGGTGAATACAGGATTATTTCTGATAATCAGACCAGATTGATTTGATTCATAAGTCTGATTCAGCGGTTTTTTTTTTGTTATCACTTAGAAATGTTCACGGATATGCCTGAATGACTTTTTATATTAAATAAAAAATTAGCTTAAAGGTAAATATTGTATTTTGTTTATTTTTATTGTTTATATTGCCTTGGTTTGAAAGCTTGTTAAAAATAAAAAAGGTAATTGCAATGTTTTATTTCACAAATCTCACTTTTATTTTCTGATTTTTGAGATGTAATCATGCAATTGTGAGTTATAAATAATTGCAAGATGTAAAGTATAATAATAATCCCCCCACTGAAACCGTGAGTCTATATCTCACTGTTCTGAGAACAGAAATCAGAATTGCATGATACAAATTTGCATTTCTAAGAAAAATTCAGAATTTAAAGAAAAAGTAGCATTTTTTTTTACTGTTGTTTAGTGTTTAGGCATTCCTTAACGTAGTGAGAAACAAATACAATTGGGCTTTTTTTTACTATAGCAATTATTTTTATGGAAATAATATACTTTCAGAAGAATATATTATTCAAAAGTGTTATGAAAAGTAGGTTACACTTTATTTCAAGGTGTCCTTGTTGCAATAGAATTAGGGTTTAAATTTGGGTTTGTAGAGTTAGTCGCATGTAGTATACATGAAAGAACCATTTTTACAAAAATAAGAGTACATTTATTTTTTTTGCAAATGGTGTGTGTACAATTTTTTTTTTTTTTTTCATCCTTTTATTTCGAATTGTGAAATGCCTTTTAGATCTCTTTGACAGCTGTGGGTTATGTTTCAAATGACATATTTACTGTAGATATTGCAGAGCAAGATGTATAATGCATATCATCAGAAATCGAAACATTCTGGCGTTATCACCCAGCCCTATCATATACTAAGCAGCTGAAAATACCACATTCATTTCTTGCTGCACAGTCAACAATGTCAGTTCTCTTATATTGTTTAACACACGTGAGGTTACAGTGGAAGGAAAAAGGATACAAAGCAACATGCAGGAAGTTACAGCTCCAGACAACAGGAAGCGAGGGATTCCTGCTCGCCTGCCTTCATTCCTCAGGTTGACCTTTAGGGTCATGAAAGACTGGACCCAGCAGAACAGTGTTCCTAGACCAAAGGTCATGGACGTGCCAATATTATGCAGCTCTTCATCGTTGGACAGCTAGATCAGCAAAACAAATGAGGTGAATTATTTATTTTTTATGTGTAAACATTAGTGCTGTCAAACGATTAATTGCATACAAAATAAAAGTTTTTCTATTGTTTTACATACTATATGTGTGTGTACTGTGTATATTTATTATTCATATATATATACACACTACCATTCAAAAATTTGTTGATTTCTGAGAGGATCATGTGACACTGAAGACTGGAGTAATGATGCTTTGTATCGCAGGAATAAATTATATTTTAAAATATATTAACACAGAAAACAGTTATTTTAAATTGAAATAATATTTCACAATATTACAGTTTTTTCTGGATTTTTATTCTAATAAATGCAGCCTTGATAAGCATAAGAAACATCTTTAAAAACCATTAAATATCTTACTGATCCCAAATTTTTGAACGGTATTGTATATATATATATATATATATTTATATATACACTCAGCATATATTTTGGAAATATTTACAATTAATTGACATTTATATTATATTTTATATATAAATATATTTAATGTATAAACACAATTTTTCTTAAATATATACATGCATGTGTTTGTATTTACATATACATAATAATCATACACAGCACACACATATGAAAACATTTTTTTTATTTTTGATACGATTCATTGCAATTAATTGTTTGACCCAATGTATGGCATGAAATATTACCTTTCTTTTAATCTATTACAAAAAAATAGCCGAAATAAGTGGTTCAATGTTGTTTGCGAAGCAATTCATACCTGGAAATTCCCAACTAAAGTCATACCAAAGCAGGCAAGAGACAAAGCCACCAGACTGCCGATGTTGAGCCAGGGTTTATGTACTCTTGGCTTCAGCTGCAGATATCGCAGAACTCCCAGAATGAAGCCTGGAGCCCAAGAGACCATGAATGTTTATTTCAAACAAATCTACATTCTTCCTCAGATTTGAAGTAAGGTAGCATTAAATCCCTGTCTCAGCAATGGATGTTCTGCAGTGAATGGGTCAGTCCTAACAGCAGATAAAACCATCACAATAATTCACAGGTAATCCACACCACTCCAGTCCATCTGTTAATTCCTTGAGAAGTGAAAAGCTGTTTGTTTGTAAGAAACATACTATCATTTAAGGTGTTTTTAACTTCAAACTGTTGCTTCTAGCATAAAATACAAGTAATTCTAGTCATCTAGTCTGAATCAAAAGAGTCAGATCAAACACTATTTACCAAAGAAAACAGTCCAAAACAACTTTAATAAGTCAATGGATTTTAATGCGTGACAACAAATTATGGATTTTTTTTATTTTGCGTTATTATGGATTTTAGCCAGAAGCGCTAAGCGTTTTTGCTCACAAACACACAGCTTCTCACTTTATAAGATATTAACTGATTGACTGGAGTGATGTTTTTAATAGCTCTCATTCTGACGGCACCCATTCACTGTAGAGCATCCACTAGTGAGCAAGAGATGTGATGCTACATTTCTCCAAACCTGGTGAAGAAACAAACAATTGCATCAGGCTACAGTTCCAGTCCATATGAAATAATGATTATATTAGGCTTTTGCTCTTAGCTTTTTCTGTTTGTAACACCAAGTCCTCTGATAGGATCTGAGCACCATTCATACCTACAAAGGCTGCCATGTTCATGACTTGACTGAACACACAGCTGGCAGGTGGGGCATTGCCTGCAATGCTAAACGGCAAAGACAGCACATAAGAACATTTATCAACCTCTAAACAAATCATGCAATTCATAATCAAATTAATAGATTCACCTGATATATGGAGGAGATTTTGATTCTGACCTCCTATGTAAGGAAAATCAGTTTGAAGGAGGCATAAATATTGACTTCTTAGATTAAATAATTGTCTTGCAATAGAGGGAAATATCCTTACTTGTACTCTGAACTGAGCGGGGTGATTTTCTCATCCTCCACTGCTATGAAATACCTGTTTAGAATGAAATGATATAACATTTATCTTAACAGCAGCTTAAATCATTGACATGGAAACAGCCAAAGCAGGTGCTGGATACTCACACAACCCAGAGACCAGCAGCTGTGAAGAAAGAAAACATTACAGGCAGAAACATCCATGGACTGCACTTCCTCATGTCTCCTTATGAACGTCAATAAAACAACCCTGCAATAAAACCAACACTATATTCTAATATCCTGCATGTATACTCTTAACATATGAATTACATTTAAAGTGTATAAAGTGCAACAGTGGCTGTCCCATTGTTTGAAATTGATTATTTGAAAATGTAGTAAAAATTTCTTTTTTAATTAATTTTACATGACTTTTACCTATGACTTGTTTTAAATGTACCATTAAATGTTCAATATTGATCTAAAAAAGCACAAAGTAAGAAAATATATTTCATTCTTTGATATCATAAAATGCATTTAACATTAAGCTTTTCAAATCTAAATAGTACCACAAGCTGGATTTTTCACTCTAACGAAATCATACAATTTTTGCTAAATCATATGTATTATGTACATTCCAAAACTGTAGGAATTTTTGTCATAAAAGAAGATATTTTTAAGTAACCAAACCATTGGCGGTGATCATTGTTTTATATAGATGTCAATGGCTAACATTATCTTTTTGGTAACATTCTTCAAAATAGTATTCTATGCTCAACAGAAGTACTCATTTTAAGTATGCTAAAGTGTATTTTTACCATGGGAGTGGACAATCACTGCTGAGCTCGTTTGCAGGATTTCCATTTTCTCTGATTTTGTAGATTTCTCTTTATGGATTATGGGTAGTGAGGCTCCTTATTAGTAATTCAGCCATTACACTATTACCCAAATTTGTAAAAATGAACAATCACAGTAGCATTTATCATCATCTAACAACTCTTAGGGTCACAATGGGGGTGAGATTTTTACTTGCAGTACCCCACTGTTGCACTTTATTGTGAATAAGAAACCACTAACCAGCCTCAATATTTCTTGGAGACTGTCTTATGTGTGGACAGGGTTCAGTCTAAAGAGACAAAACAATAAGCAGTCTTTTACTGGCATACCCCGGTATGCCTGATATCTGAAAGCATCTATAAAGCATTTATTGTTAATAAGACAGCAAGTTTATTGATCAGTAAATGTCCATTCATTGATTTTGCGCGTGTGGACAGCGCCTTAGTGCTGAAATAGTGTGGACAGTGACCGAGATAAAGAGCATTTTCCTGATTCCACATTCCCAAATCCAGCTGCAGAAATAGTAGGAAATAGGATAATAAATGGGCTAACGTAATTATCAGCTTGATACGATGGACTTTATTAGCCTATATTATTACTGCAAAATGTAAAAAACCGGTATGTTAAAACTGCATTTTCACTCAAAATAATAACACGACACCTTAGTTTAAAGGACAAACTCAAATCATGACTATGTTCACTTTGAATCGAAATACACAGCATGAAATGTCTGAAAAAAGCACACTGGGCGGTATTAATACGCGATATTAATCTGTAAAGCTGTCAAAAAGCAAGTCCGCATTGTCTTCGCCATTAAAATGGGATATATCGCGTCATTTAATAAAAGGTTTAAATTACTTTGTTGTCAGCGTCGAGTATAAAAACATACCTTGTAGACAGCACACTCTTCTGTCGCGTATAAAGCCCGTGTCCTCCTCATTTCATTAAGTCTGCAAGACAGACATCGTTTGCATTGGGTTGTATGAGAGAGCCGGTGAACGGGTTTGGCTTCACAGAGGGAGAAACGCTCTTTGAAGTCTTTTCAGCACGGATCGGGCCGACGGACTCGGTCTGGTTTTCTCAGACAGACATTGTGCGCCATGGATCTTACGAGTAGTCATGTCCGATTCGCAAACGAGTCGTTCTTTGAACCGGTTCGTTTGATGATTCATACGAACCGATTCGCAAAGCATTTGGACTTCACCGCGGATACAGCGCTACACCAGACCACAGGTTAGAATAGAACAGAATAGAATGTATGAAGTAAATGAAACCAACTTTACTTAAAAACGTTTTACAATAAAATACAATTTAGTTTTAGCCTGTGAGGGGTGCCCTCTAGCGCCACTAGAGGGTACACTCGCTTCACTCCACCTTCACTGGGACTCATTTCATCATGGACTTCATTTCCCATCATACACTGCACACCCACACCTGTTCTCATTCTGTAATCATCACCTTCAGCTGTTGTCCGTCACCACACCCTCTCTCACATACTATTTAACTGGTTCATTTTCATCTTTTCAAATGTAAACTATTGACCTGCATAGACAATTCCAAGAGTTCTCTCTAGTGTTTGTTTTGACCACTTTCTGATTTTGTGGTTGTTCACCGCCTGCCTCGATCCTTTGTTTTTTAATTTTGACCACAATTCTGCCTTGTTGTACCTGTCTGCCTGTGATTTTGACCCTGCCGGCAAGGGAAAAACCAGGAGCCATAGTCCCTACTCTGCAGTATTTTTCAGGAGGGTAGAGACACTGATGACTATGTGGAGGTGTTTTTGGGCTACAGCCATCTGGTTCCAGGGGATGACGATCTGTTAAAGGACTGTTTTTTTTTTTTGTTTTTTTTAAGTGGACTAGATCTTGAGATAAGTCTCTATCTGGCATGGGATGATCCAGAGGGGTCTCTGGCTGAATTCATTGACTTTGTTCTCTTTCACTGTGGTTCCACATTCACTGTAGGAGAGGTGAAGGAGGAGATCTCCTATGGGAACAATGGCCAGAGAGACCTCCGCCCAACGATCGTCACCCCAGATCCTCAACCACAACCACCTCCACTGCACAAGATGGCTACCACACCTGAACCATTGCACAAGATGGCTGCCACACCCAAGCCACTGCACAAGATGACAGCCACACTTGAGCAGCTGCAGGAGATGGTCGCCAGACTTCAACTAGAGTCGGCAGGCAAGATTGCCGCCATGTCTCAGCCAAAGTCAGTGCACAAGATGGCTGCCATACCTCAGCCAGAGTAAGCTCACAAGATGTCTCCGTCAAAGTCAGCACTCTGTTGTTTAGGGTCTGTTGTCCCTGAACCATTGCACTAGAAGGCCGTCGACCCTCAGGAAAGTGCCGCTGGTGGTTATACGACCAAAAGCTCCGCCGGTGGCTGCACTCAACCTCGAAGAGTTGGCTGATGCTGTACCGCCACCAGAAGTTCCGCCAGTGGCTGTCGGTTGGCGCCGTAGATTCTCCAGAGGTACCGCTGGTGGTTGCACAACCTCCAAATGCTGGTCTGAATGCCCCTGCTTTGCCTAGTTCCTACTAAGGAGGTTCCACCAGTGGTTGCACGACCCTCTGAGATGTCGACTTGGGTCATATACTCTCCGGAGGTTCCACTGGTGGCTGCATGACCTCTAGGTCCAGTTTCAGGGACACGGTCAGGAGAACTGTTGTTTAGTCCCGATCCCGAGTTATGGCCAGGAGTGCCATGGTCCAGTCCAGTTCCCGAGTCACAGCCAGGAGAGCTGTGGTCGGGTCCAGTTTCAGGGACAAGGTCAGAAGAACCGTTGTCCTGTCCCGATCCCAAGTTGCAGCCAGGAGTGCTGTGGTCCAGTCCCGTTCCTGAGTTACAGCCAGGAGTGCCGCCCCAGAATTATGTGTTGAAGCTACGACCAGAGCCCACGCTACAAGAGCAGCCTACCTCACCTGAACCATCTCCAAGGTGGCCGCTGTCACTTGCTCCGCCCTGGAGAGTTTCGCTGTCTCCAGTCCCACCCTGGAGGTGACATTGTCAAGGACTCATCCCCCCATCCCTCCCCCTGCTGTGCCTGTCACCTGCTTTGCCCTGGAGGGCGTCTACTCTAGCGCCACTAGAGGGCACTCGCTTCACTCCACCTTCCCTGGGAATCATTTCATCATGGACTTCATTTCCCATCATACACTGCACACCCACACCTGTTCTGATTCTGTAATCATCACCTTCAGCTGTTGTCCATCACCACACCCTCTCTCACATACTATTTAATTGGTTCATTTTCATCTTTTCAAACGCAAAGTATTGAACTGTTTGTTTTGACCACGTTCTGTTTTCTGATTCTGTGATTGTTCGCCACCTGCCTCGACCCTTTGCTTTGTATTTTTGACCATGATTCTGCCTTGCCTCCTTTGTACCTGTCTGCCTGTGATTTTTGACCCTGCCTGTTGACCATTGAATAAAAGGTCTTGCACATGGATCTGAATGCTCATGCCGCAGTCTTTACATAGCCCAGATAGGCCAACTTAAAATTTCACATTTAATGTGTTGTTGTGGGTTTGTAATTAGCCTAACTGTTCAAATTAAGCTAGGCCTACTAACAATGTTGGAATAAATGAAACCATATCATATAAAATCATATTTTTTCATTGTTTGTAAATAAAATCATAATTATGCAAAGTGAAACTATGTGAAAAGTAAAAACAACCTGTTTTGTTGTTGTTTGTCTGTCTTATCATTTGATAATTAGGCTATCCGACCTTTGTCAAAATGCACATTTACAAATATTAAGGCTTTTACCGTGATATTAAAAGTAAAATTAATGCAAGCTAAAAGTAGCCTAATGACTTTCTAAAGATAACATCAAAATCAAAACTGCACACCATTAACACTAGTGTAGTGTTTCGCTCAAACGAAACTGAAATTAAAAACCAAAATAGTCTACAAAAATCGAACATAAGGTGATAAAGGTTTTTTAACCCTGATCTGTACCTCCCATAGAGAAATATATGAGCAGTGACCGTGTTTAGCGTTAGATGTGAATTTCTGCGCAGTGCAAGAGGATTATCATGAAAGAACAGTGTTATTAAGCCACTAATGTCACTCTTTTTGTGACAGATTTTTTAAGTTAACGTGTTGCACGTTGGTGTTTCATTTTGATAAACAATGTTCACTTACCATTAAACACACATGGAGAGGAGCTAATCCGGGGTCCGTTTCTGAAAAGAAGCTAGCCTATGGTTGCAAGTTCCATCATTACTAGTGCTATTGAATTGACGAGTTAGCTAACTATGTAAGCTTTGGGGACGTGTTGAGTCATACAGCACTGAAATGGAACCAGTTTAACCAGTTTGTATGTGTGTATGGGCGCGTGCATGCGTGTTTTAAAGTGCTGTAAGATAAAGTGTGTTAAAGTGCTTGTTTTGGACCAGTTTTCTTATTTTATGTATTTCTACTAGATGGCGCTGTTCATGCACATAACATGACTGCGGCCCTGTAAAGAAAAGCTAGCTGTTTAACAATCATTTACTGTAGCTTGTTTAATTTTACCATTTAAGCAGCCATTCAAAATCATGAATATGGGTATGAGAACTATTAGACAGATGTTTACTGGTTTAATAGACTCCTTTTAACCAATTCAATTCGACCTTCCATTATTAGTGATATTAGTGCAATCCACTTTTTCTTAATCACAGTAAGAGTACTTATTTGTCTTTATATTATATATATATATATATATATATATATATATATATATTTTATTTTTTTGGAGAATATTTTATTTATTTATCAGA
>JAUCMS010000002.1:3216362-3230653 GCA_032357445.1 Enteromius radiatus
ATGTTTCTAAATATTCTTAAATGTCCTAAATTAGCAAAGGTCTAGTCCTGGCTTAATCTAATTCCTATCCGGGAAACTGGCCCTTAGTGACCACAGGCTGTTATAAACTTAGAGAGAGTTAAAATCCGTAAATGAGTAGTTCACCCAGAAATGAACATTCTGCCATCATATACGTTTTTTTTTTTTTTTATATATATATATTTGTAACCAGGCTGTTTTGGGTCTCTATTGACTTCCATAGCTTAAACTTACATCACCAATATTTTAGACCCAACTCTAAAGTAGGAGCTAATTTAGCTCCTCCAAGTGGAGTTCCTGGAACTAAAATCGTTCCTAGTTCCTACGGTGCGAACACGCCAAAAAGTGGATAGTTCCACAATTAGCTTGTGAGAAAGGCCCTATTGAAAATCTTTGAATAATGTATTCATCATCTAAACAGATTTGGAGAAGTATGCATCATATCACTTGCTCACCAGTGGATCCTCTGCAGTGAATGGGTGCCATCCAAACAATTATCAATTATCCACACCACTCCGATGTCTTGTGAAGCCAAAAGCTGCTTGTTTGTACAAATCCATCATTAAGATGTTAACTTCAAACCATTGCTTTTCGTCAAAATGTGAGTCCATAAAATATTTTCCTTCACTGGAAAAGAACATATCCTGATGTCTCTCACATCAGAATCCACTCACATATGTGTTTAGAGATGTTTTGGACTGCAAACACACAGTTGTCAATGTGAACTAGTGGATTAATAAGCAAAGCGATTAAGAGGAAGATTAGTATTGAATATCGCTGAAAGATCTTGTATGGCTTCAGAAGATCTGGAACAAACTACAGTTTAATGATCCATTTTTTTGTACAGTACTGTTTGGATATTGAGAGTATAAATCGCCATCCACATTAGTTTTACATGAATAGCTATTTTCCTTTTGATGTCTAAGGAATGACATGAGGGTGAGTGAATGAGATGACCTACAGTAATCCTTTTCATTGTTTTATCATATTCATATGCCCGGTGTATTCTCATGCTTCCAGATGCTGGCGTTTGTGTTTTTAAGTTCTCCATCACGAGGGACACAGAGTGTTGTCGGGTGGCCACCCGCTCATTCCTCATCACTCTGGGCTGTTTCAGTATCATCATGCGCTTCAGCACTCAGTCAGGTTAGTTATCTGCATTTATTTAGACCGTTCTTCACTCTTTACCTCAAAATTGGCATATTTAGTCAGATTTCTCCCTGATCAATCTTTCAAAAGGTACAGAAATGTTTTGATCTCTTCTTTAGCAGAAGCCAAAAGTCACGTTAAATGCTCATCATCAATTCTTTATTGCTGTTCTGTATAATTTGGTTAATGTTTTTCTAGTATTACTAATCCTAGATCAAAGTATGGAATATTCCCTTTGAAAAGCATGACGTTTTTCCAGCACATCTGTTGTACATCTGTATTTAACAGCTCAGGGAGATTTTGGACACATCCACTGGTAACTGAATCAAACATGATAGAAAAATCACTAATGGCCAACCCTGTGAAGACACGCTCAATATCGCACTCTTTATGCAGAGGAAATGACCTAAAGACTTTCAGAGCTTTTGTGTTATTTAATATCTAATATTTAGAATGTTGCAATGAAACAAATGTATTTCAACTCGTGGTATTCTATTTTCATTTGGCAGTGCCTCTAAATACTGTAATATGATTTATACTGACAATAACAGTGAACTATATTTTCCTCTTAATATTGGCTTCTAGATATACATATTCATTTTTAATATTTCAAGTTAAATGAGCAAAATCAGCATTTGATATGTTTAAATCTAACATGAAGTATATTTATAAATAAACATTAACTTTGATGAAAGACAGGCAAAATATGTACAATGTACATGTTCTTGTTGATGCATCAAACTTTTATGGCTTGCAGAGTATGACATGAATATGAATATGGAGCTCATACTCAAGAAAAAAGCTTAGTTTTATTAAGAGACACAAATTCTGATATTTATGTGGCAAAAAGATTAAATGCTGCTTGTAAATCAATGAGATCTTTATAATGGTATACAGCAGCTTACAAACATTAAATGAAATTTATTTCACTCATAACTCTAAGTTGTTTCAGTTCAGTAAATATTCAGTTCATATTGAAATATTACTAGAAATATTAAGGTTATTCTCATGTTTCACAGCCAAAAGACACACAAAGCTTGAGCTGAAAGTGAATGATTTTTAAATATGATACAGTGGTCTTGTGTACTGTATGTACTGTGTTATTGTCCTTGTATTACTGATTTCTGCAGAGTTTCAGATCTTCCACAAAATGCTGTGCTCCTGGAACGAGCTCAGGAGACATCAGTCTGTGTTTCAGCAGAGGACAGACGAATCGTCTGCACTGCAATACTTCCAGGTAAAGCTGAGAATTACCTCACACACACCTGAAACTTTATTCAGTTCATGTCTATGTGATATATTATTTCTCAGTCTGTAAGAAATATGAGACATTTGTAGTTTTCTCTCAGTTCTATGGCTGTCTGTCCCAGCAGCAGAACATGCTTCAAGACTTTCTCAGGACTGCAACCTACCAAAAAGCCATTTTGCTCAATGATGTTGACTTCAGAGATAAAGTATGTGTTCATATACTTTTTTTGGGCTAGTTTATTCTGATTTACCTGATAACATTACATCATCAAACACAGCAAACTTTATCCTGCTAGTTTATTCATGTTTTGTGGTCTTATACTGATACCTGTTACTAAGGGTGGATGATGTTACTGAATAATATTTTTCGTGATAACAACATGTATCACAGTATAATTGTTATTTATTTGTGTATTTTAAAATTGCTACAGGACACATTTCTCAATACTTAGATCATTTTTACCAGTTCTCCTTACCAGTAGCAGTACATGTCACATGCAAAATGTACTAAAACTATTAAAACACTTACTAACACTTGTGGCCATGGACCATAAAACATAAGGGTCAATGTTTAAAAATGGATATACATTATGTGAAAGCTGAATAAATAAGCTTTACAACTATTTAAAAATCTGGAATCTGAGTGTGTAAAAAATTGAAATATTAGAAAATTTACAAAATATCTTCATGGAATATGACATTTACTTATCCTAATATCCTAATGATTTTTGGCATAAAATAAAAACAGTGTATTGTTGGCTATTGCTACAAATATATTCATGCTACTTGACTGCTTTTGTGCTCCAGGGTCACATTTTTCTATGAAACTATAAAGGTAAAAAGGCTCTGTCAAATAAATAAATGTAAAAAAGTACACTTTTAAAGGGGTCATATATTGTTGCTAAAAAGAACATTATTTTGTGTAATTCAATGTATTTATGTGGTTTAACTTTCAAAAAAACACATACTGTACATTTATTGTTTCTTCTCTAAGCCCCACCTCCTGAAATGGGTCGATTTGTACAAAGCTCATCGTTCTAAAAAAGCGAGGTTATCTAGTTGTCCAGGCCGAATACCGTAAGCATCTGATGGAAATGTTACGCCCCTTATCATAATGTGATGCCGTGTTCTAGCGCTATGACACAAATACAATAAAAGCCATTACAAATGAGGTATTTGTTGCATCCAGCGTGGACATAATCACTCATTATAATGACTTAGTACTGTCTTTTATACAAGCCACATGAACATGATCATATCTTTTGGAGGCACAAACAATGTAGTTTCACTTTCACAATGAAACACCGCGTCTCCAGAACATGGCGCCCGCAGCAACACTGCAGCGAGAATTATAGCTCCACCTCCTTTCTTTGTGGAAACATTTGTTATGAAAATAAACCCACTCTGCGATGTAATAAGTGGGGGCGTTTAAACGAGCCGTTTTAGGGGGATGGGAACAAGTCATAACTTTTATAAAGAATACCTCTTTGGTTTTGCAACTTGAGGAATCTTATTTATACACTAACAGCTTGTAACTTGAAATCGCATCTTATGACCCCTTTAATAATTTTAAAAATGAAAGGTGGTGATTTTCTGTGGTACCTCATCTGAAGCCTTTATCTGTATGGTATTTCATGTGTCTGTAGGTGGTTCTGGATGTGGGCTGTGGAACAGGGATATTGTCCTTCTTTGCTGTCCAGGCCGGAGCTAAGAAAGTGTATGCGGTGGAGGCCAGTTCTGTGGCAAAATATGCAGAAGTACACACAATCCTATTTATAATACATTTACTCACTCTCATGTCAGTTTAAAGCCATATGAGTTTCTTGCTGGACCACAAAAGATGCTCTGCGTGTTTAGCATAATTATTAAAAAGAGTCTGTGTGACTCATGCACTATCTTTTGAAGTCATATGATAATCTTTGTGTGAGGAACCGACTGAAATGTAATTCTCTTGCTCAAAATCTTACTTACTTACTTACTGCTGTGGCTCTCAAATCTTATTCTCACTTCTGCATATTCAAATGAATATGAGACACACGAAAGCTATCTTCAGTGACAGATCTTCATGCAAATTTGAGTATACAAATGAAAGTTAAATAAACATACAGCTTTTCACTTAAGACATTAACTGATGGATAGAAGTGGTGTGGATTACTTGTGGGTTATGTTTTTATCAACTGTTTTGGCACCCATTCACTACAGAGGATCCATTCCTAGCCCGAGAGTGAGGACATTTTTTTTAGCAAATTTTCATGGTTGAACTATTGCTGTTAAGTAAATCACAGACTTCCATGGGTGAATCTATTACAAAGAGCTTCCAGTAGACAGTGAGGACATATGTGTTTTTTGGCCTGCTGCTAGATGTGCTAGGATGATAAATCACTTATCACTATCTGTGCTGTCACACACCCATTTGGCCTGGAGTTCAGGGCTATGGGTTTTGTGGAAAAATACCCAGGCCGAGACGACTTTTCTGGAACATTTTCACAGGGCAACACCTTCAAGAGTCCTTCAGAAGGATCTTTCCTGCATGTCTGGTATGCATGACATTCTGGCTGCTAAATGACTTGAAGACAGATTTGGCCCGGAAACATGAGTAGTGGACAAGGACACGTGTTTTCACGGATAAAGACTGCTTTCTTAACAGTGCTAATAGTGCTCTTTTTCTCATTTAGTGGAAAGCTCTTAATACTCTTATAGTATTTTGTAGACTATTTCCACATGTGTTTGAGTTTCTTTTGCCACATCTATGTCCAAATATAACACACAAAACCTGTTAATCTCTAAATGATTTCCTTTGTTTAGAAAAGAGATTTCAAATCATTTGTTTTGTGTAAGTTTGCAAGGGTGATAATCAGACCCATATTTTAATACCCTTCCTCAGAGCTTGTGAGGAATTTTCCCTGTAAAGTTTACAGTTAATACTGCCTATTTTAAATTTGTAGCATTTTAATCACAAATGTATAATTGCAAATATATTTAAAAACATGGCAGTTTTTTTAAATATAAATGGTTACATTATATTTTAGTTTACCATAAATGTTTGTAATTTGACAGTAAACTTTTTGAAAACACAATCAAATTATGAAAGAACATAAAAATGTATGACTTCATGTTTCAAAAAGTTAAAATGATGGCAAATTTATCAAATGAATACAAATTTAAAGTATAATAAATTTTCATTTTGTCAGTGTAAATGGGGTATAATATTGTTTTATTTATAATAACAATAATAATAATAATAAGTTTGGCTTTATAATTAGTGCTGGGCAAAAATTAATCGCATCCAAATATAATTTTTTTGTGAACATAATACAGTATATGTGTGTACTGTGTATATTTATAACTTATATTTATTCTGGTGAAACAGTATTCTATTATAAATGCAACAAAGTGAAAGATATGCTACTGATAAGGCTTAAGTTGTTTTGTTATTCTTTTCTCTTCAGATTCTAGTGAAAAGCAATAACTTGTCCAACAAAATCACAGTTTTGTCAGGAAAGATTGAGGAAGTTTGCTGCCCAGAGAAGGTGGATGTGATCATCTCAGAGCCCATGGGTTACATGCTCCTCAACGAGAGGATGTTAGAGAGCTATCTGCATGCCAAAAACTGGTTAAAACCCAAAGGTCTCTGGATCTGACAACAATCATCACATTTCCCTGTACATATATGTCTTATGTTGAAATGTTATGGGTTATTAGTTAGAGTCCTTGTAATGGTTTTCTAACACTTCTATCACAGGCATGATGTTCCCAACTCAGAGTGACATTCATCTGGCTCCTTTCACTGATGAACAACTCTACATGGAGCATCACGCTCGCTCCAACTTCTGGTAAGAACAACTCCAGCCTTCCATACTGTAGCAATTCTCCAACCTGCAATTTTCATTCATAGAAAGAACATCTGGACATCTGCTTTTTAAGTTTTTTTTGGTCTTTGCATGGTTTGAAGCGAACCAGTGTCATATAGGGCTGCCACCAACCTACTTTTCTACCTCATTGTTGACTAATTGCACATTTATATTAATTTAAATATATACTGATGGAGAAACTAAACCATAATGAGCCTTAATATATAGCCTATTCTGTACTCAAGCGCTCAAATAGAGCTTGCCGAAAAGCACTAGTAAAAGTATTGACTATGAATATGCTTTGAAAAAAACAGCAAGAAGATCTTTTAACTATTTTTTAATAAACTAGATTTCTGGTTTCTAGTCTAAACGCAATAGTTCACTCCCAAAAAATTTAAATTTGGCCATCAATTACTCACCAAATTTATGTCCTCCATGTGGCTGCAAAACAATCAGTCATGATTAATCAATTCAAAATAAAGGTTTTTTTTATGTGTGCGTACTGTGTATATTAATTATGTATATAAATACACACACATACATGTATACTGTATATTAAGGGAAAATACGTTAGATTTATTTTAGAAGTGTTTACTTAAAATTATATACAAATGTGTGTATTTATATGATGTTTAGAGACAAACAAATTTCAGGAGGAACTCATACGAATGATCTACCGCAGCTGATGCTCGTTCCCTAATCAGCCTATTATCCGATCATCCTATCAGAGCTAAGAAACTCTCCCATAAACAGAGCTAACTTCCCTTATCCGGCATCTCCTTCTTTGCACCAGAGACGGTTGAAGCCCCCTCGCTACTATACCAGTGGACATCCCAAACAAGATCATTGCACCCACTGCGTTGGTCGCGCCTGTAAGGGAAGCTCACAATGCACCCATTGCTGCGGCAGCGAACCACAAAAGTTGGAACTATTGCACCCACCGCGTGAACTGAAGATGGTCATTTCACATTCGTTGCCGTATGCAGTGGACAGCCCAGACTGGAGCATTGCGCTTACCGCGTGGACTGCTCCGGCAAGGGACGCTCACTCATTCATCTGTTCAGCAGTACACCTCAAAAGTAGGAGCTATTGCACCCACCACGTGGATGGCTCCCACCAGACCTACCACATTCCTTATCTCCAGACGTCATTAGATATCCATTGTCCAGCACCCCCTTTAGCCCTTTAGCACTTCATTTGGCTGCTTTCCTTAGATATTCGCTCTCTTGGGGGGCATTCGGGGATCGGGCTGAACTCTAAGCTCCAGCCATCCCTCGCTGCCCGATTGTTAAAATCCCTAGGGCTCGGAGTTCCCTCCCCGGACAGCAAGCCAAACACGCTATTTCTATATGTATGAATATTAATGAGGAAGTGCGAACTAGTGAAATGATGTTTAAAGATAAGCAAATTTCGGGAGGAGCTTGTACGAATAATTTACCGCAGCTGACGCTCGTTACCTAATCAGCCTATTATCCGATCATTCTATCAGAGCTTAGAAACTCTCCCGGCATTTCGTTCTTTGCATCTCTTTTCAGCACCTCTACTAATATTTGTCCATCTTTATTAGTGCTGGGCGATATGGAAAAATCATATATCACGATATGGATTATATTATATCACAATAAAGTACGTTTTCAGTTATTCTCTGAAAAGTTTGACAAAAATATCATTGCATCCTTTTTTAACTGCACTGTCACAAATGAGAAAAATACTTTTTAGTTTAGCAATATAAATGTATCAAATGACAACAGATGTGGTGGAGGTAGAGCTACAGTAGCCTTTTTTATCCACATCATAGTTATTTAAATAGCATTAGCAAAATAAACTATTAAAAAAAAAAAAAAAAAACAATTAAAGTGTACAACCATTTCAAGTTTCTGAGCAGAAAAGCACTCAATTATAAAAAAATAAACAGACCCGGCATGCGTTATATAAGCGAGGCAACTCGACTTGACTGAAGTGCTTACGACTGGGGCATAACGTACCTCAGGTCAAGGACTTTGACGAGGTCTCAAATGGTAGAAGAGGTTTGTTGTGTTAGCGCCGGGCGCAGAAACAGTCTTTTGGCAGAGTTTGCACATGACTGTCTTCTGCTCCGTGTCGGAGGTCTTGAAGCCAAAATGCAACCAAATCACTGGCGTACCCCCACGTTTTGGTAAAAGTAATTCTTGGGCTGCTGCCTGCATAACGTTAGCAGTTTCAGTTTGTTGCGACTCCGGGCATTCATCTTCAACGTCTTGTGTCTCCATCTTTAAGCACTCACGAGTTAACTAGCGTAAAGCTTGACGTAAAGCATGTCGCAAAAACCACAAGACAGAGTTTCTTTGCGAAAAAGTTCATTTTTATTCTTGATTATCACTTCTATAAAGGGTAGAGTATGCATTGCATAATGACAAGACATTATCATACATTTGTCATAGCCTATTTAATGCAATATTTTCTTTAGTAATTGATTAGGTTAGAAACGATAGAAGAGAAATAGGACGATAGACACTTTTCTATCGTCCCCACGATATATATCGTCATATCACCCAGCACTAATCTTTATAATCTTGTTCCGGTATAGGAAGTAGTTCCTATCAGAAGTCAGAACACCAGGACAAATTCCACGGATCGATCTCCGAAACGTATAATTATTTACATGTCTACATTCTATTAATTATTATGACATTGTAGATGTTCGACTTGAGTCCATTTCACCAAGCACCATACCAGTTCAGGATTGATATATCTCACCTTCCTCCCGGGAGCTTTTTAGAGTGAATGCCGCATTTATATGCCGATGTCATTCCTGACACTTTGCAACATGGCCATTGTTTCTCTTATCAGCTTGAAAAACAAGGCTTTAGTTGACGTTCTCTAAACTGCACAATATCTACAATGAAAGGATAAAGGATAAAAAGCTTCTGGCCCTTGTATTTCAATAAATCAACAGATATGTCTGTGATTGGCTGTATTGCTTAACGTTGCAAAAGCGCATTGCAAATAGAAATCTTTGACACTCTTCAGAAAGCAAATACAAATATGCATCAGAGCGTCTGACAAAAGTTACACCAATGTCAGATTATGTTGTGGGGTTTACCATATGTTCATAGACCTAAAAAAAAAACTGAATTCCCAGCACTCTCTCCACCTTAAATACCACGACTGAGGTGAGACCCTTGAGCAAGGCACCGTTCCCCCAACTGCGTGTGTGTGTGTGTGTGTGTGTGTTCACTGCTGCATCATACCTTGGCACAAGTCACTTCACTTTTTTGTTGTGAATAAATTACAACATTTCAGCTACTGTTTTGTTAGGGTGGATATACAAAAAGTTATTTTATTCTTGTTTCTACAAACTCAATCTATGCTTTATAACAGCTTCATATGTGGCTGTAAATATTTAATTTTAATGTGCATTGTTAAAAGTTTTACTTTCACGTGACTAAGCCAGTAAATGTGGTATTTACATGAAATAATAATATGAGTTTCTGCATCAGTAGGAAAGTGATAAAATAAGCATCTTCCATCCAAAGACCAAAGACATTTTGGGACAAAGCAAAAAAAAAAACATTGTCGAACCACAATATAAAATGCAGGATACTGGTTATTCTACAATTAATTGTACTATAAATTAAAAAATAAACTGTTGCCTTTTTTTGTCTCAGACAGCATCTGTAGGTCCATTTAGCAACTTATTAGCAACTGCCTTTTTAAAAAACTTTAATGTTTTAAAAAATCACGAGTGGGGTGGGGTGTAGCTGCTTTGTTTTATTGTGATAGAGTAAAACGTCAAAGTATATTGAACTTGTGTGAACCATTTTAGGGGATTTACCCAAACTCCCAATCAAAAAACCCATTGACTTGCTAACGCTACCAGGTTTTCACCAACAAAGTGACATCATTGTTCCCCCACTCTATTAACATACAATGTTAAAGAATATAACTCTTTTGATTTTACAGCTTCACAATATAATAATTTTACTGAATAATTAATTTCTTTCCTAATTTTAAAAAGGTCTTTAACAAAAGTACAAACTACATCTCTATGTATTTCGGCCTTCCTCAAAAACTGGCTAATGTACTCTATTACTGTAGAAATTTTTTGGCTCTACAAAATAAAACTTAGAAATGTACCAAATTGATCATCTACGGGAATGGGCGTTTTTCCACAAATGAATATTTCTTTAATAGTACACATGAACATGCCACTACAGACCATCTCAGTGCATCACACTGAATAATTACAGCCTCATCCATGATGGTTTATTTTACATTGGCCCACAGGGGTTTGTGGTTTGCTAGCATGGAAAGACAGTAATGGTCCCACCGCCCACATGCCTGCACTGTTCTTGCACCGTGCCGTGACGAAACTGAAGCCAAGCAGCTTCCCGGCGCTGTAAAACGCTGTGCTTTTGTGACTCATGCCACATAGTTCACTCCTCTCTGTCTGTGCTGTTAAACTCGACTGACTGTGAGGAGTCTGATACCTTGTATGACCGTACAATAGTTGCAGAACAATAAACTAAATCATCTCGCTGTAGCACACAGATAAAGTTACCAGGTGTCAAGTCAAGTTGAACACCCAATATTTGTGGTAAAACAGAAAAGGCTCATGTTTTTCAGCGGGTACATGATGAAATGTTCATCTGTAGAGCTATGAAACTTAGATTTCTGTTTTTTTATTGGTTTTGTTTTTGTTTTTTTATTGGTTTAAGCTGTAAAGAGCTTCTGTGGAATGACATTAGGGTTTGACTGGTTGAGTTTTTCCAGATCAACACCATTATATTGGGGGGAAATTCTCTCTCGAAAGCCATTGTATAATATATGGATAGTTGTTCATTCTCCCTGTTGAAACCCGCTGTTTTCCATAGATATTGATGCAACCACTCTTCTAAATCATGTGAACAGACTATTTCTTCCTCTTTACTACTAGTTTTAGCATGAAAGAAACGTCTTTTTTCAGAAAAATGTTGGATTCAGCAATGTGATCGTCTGCCAATCGAACTCCAAGCAAAGGGTAAAATCCCGCCCTACATTCCAGAAGCTGTTTTACTCCGATAGGGTACAATGGGGCTAAAGGCACACCCTGAGAAAAAATGTGCTTTTTAAAGTGTATGATTGCAGAAAAAAATATATACCATGCATTGGACATTTATGGAGTAACAGATTTTGTGTGGAAAAAAATCATACAAGTCGTTTATTATGTTTACAAATCGTATGAGGTGGCAAGGGACCCATGGTATTGATACAAATACTTAAAATAAATACCATACTTTTACATATTCTTTCATTATTTAAAATCTGTTGCTTAAATCATCTGAAAACACATCTGGTGTGTTTAGAGTGTGTGTTTCAGATACTTTTCCTCCTTGGTTCAGTTCATTTAGGCCAGGGGCATCCAAACTTGTCCTTTTTCTGCAGAGCTTAGCTTCAATTCTAATTAAAAACACCTTAACCAAACAATTAAGGTTTTACTAGGCATATTAGAAACTTCCAGGCAGGTGTGCATGTTGAAGCTAAACATGTTGAAGCCCCTCCAGAAAGTTTGGGCACCACTGGTTTAGGCACAAGTTAATGGCAGTTGCGCTCCAAAATATGATATCCAAGATTGTCTGAAGGAGGTGGTTTTAGCCTAGTTTGGAGCTTTTTCGATGTGGAAAGAAAGTAATGCGACCCAGTGGACCAACAAACAAAGCAGCATGTGGAAATGTGGTTTACCGTGTGCATGTTTTCATGTGTATTTTGGGTAACTTACAGTAAAGGAGAAATAAGCTGTGTGTCAGTTTTGTGTTTGGTGTGCACAGTGCAATTGTGTGTATGAGTGTATACTGGACAGGATTAAGCACTAAAAGGTGAATTGACAACCGAATTTAAATGCAATGTGTGTATGTGGCCATACAGGATTGGCAATTGTATTCTGCTGCTATGTAAACGTGGCCATTATTTTAATGAACTTTGGAAATAACATTTTTTGGAAACCTGTTTACACTTTAAACCAGGAATCAGAGATGTTTCTATGGTGTGAACTTGAGTGGGCTTCATTTGTCTGCTGTGGATGAGTTCTACAGACAGCCAATAGTTGTGAGTCTACATACACCGAGTACAGCATGTACAGCATACATGTATCTGGTTCACTGATTGCATCATAATGTTGTCATAGAAGGTCTTAATGTCTTTATGTTTCAGGACACATTCGATATGCAGATTCTTATGGCCAGGTCTGTGAAATACACAATCAACTTTCTAGAGGCAAAAGAAGAAGATTTGCACCGGTAAAGACAGTTCAAGAGTATAGCATGTACATTTTTGGGAATAGTCTATTAAGTCTATTTTAATTTTCAATTTATAACTTTTATGTCAGTGCACATAAATGTAAATGTATTTGCCATTCTTGGCAGTGCCAAAAATAAGTGCACCTTTGTCAAACTACTGTGTTTTTAGCAACTTTTCTAGTACATATGTTATATGATATTTCTGGAGAGTGGTGGTTGATTTTAGGTTAGACAAATTTATGGAATGGCTGTTACTAAACTGGTCTTGTAAACCAAGCCAATGCAAGTAATAACAGCCACCCTTCCCTCTGCAATATCAATATGTATCAGGTACAATCTGTAAAAAAGCATTCTAGGATACATTTGAAAATGCATGACCTAGACCAGTGTCTTAACATCTGTAGTGGATGTATGTGATTCACAGGTTGGAAATTCCTTTTGTGTTCAAACTCCTGCAGTCGGGGTTGATTCATGGACTTGCTTTTTGGTTTGATGTGGCCTTTGTTGGCTCAAGGTGAGAATCACAATTATGAATGGAAAAGTTAACGAAGACAACATGCTTGAAAGTATTAATAGTGCTTTTTTGTACAGGATGACAGTATGGCTGTCAACTGCTCCAAATGAGCCTTTGACGCACTGGTATCAGGTCCGCTGTCTTCTGCAGACCCCTCTGTTTGCCAAAATGGGACAGACGTTATCTGGACGGGTTCACCTAATAGCCAACAAGAGGTATTCATGCATATGACAAAGGGTGCATAACATTTCTAGTTTTGGAACACTGAAGTCAAATGTAGCAGGGTAAACTACTGTTCATGGGAAATCATTTATTATAACCAAATATTGTTTTTGCATTCCATTTTGTTTTGAAATCATTTTGAGTATCATAATATCCACTAAAATCTATTAATTTCTTCTACTCGAACATACAAATAATAATTTGTTCATGTCGCCAAACACCACAGACTGATCTGAAAAAAATTTATTCGACAAAAACTAATTTGAAGCATTAAGGAACCTTTAATCAGGACTATATACAGGTAGAAACCTTGCAAGAACATTTTCTCTAACTGTAAATCTTTTCTTTTACAGACAAAGCTATGACATTCACATCACTGCTGTGGTTGATCAGTCTGGGTTTAAATCTGGGAATTCACTGGATTTAAAAAATCCTTTTTTTCGGTAAGCACCACAGAAAATCAGGTTATAAACTGGTTAAAACTGTAGAAGACAGCTCTAGGTTTTATAACAATGTCCCAGAAGGAGAAAACAAGAAAAAGCTATTTTTATTTAAACCACTTAGATATAAATAGCTTGTTATAAGCGGGTCCAGATGAACTCTGCGTTCTTTTAATTCATCTTTAGTGAACTGGGGGAAAATCTGTCTAGTAGATACACAAAAGACTAATCATTTGTGCAATGACAGGCTTTCCAATTCTTCAGTGTATTCTGTGGAAATCCCTAGCCTTAGTAGGAATCGTTCACACAAAAATGAAAACTTGCTGAAAATGTAGACCATACCATATGTAGATGAGTTCGTTTTGCATGATAAAGACTTGAAGAATTTCATTAGCCTGGCTTCTGCGACTCATAGGAGCTTAGTCTGGCCAAGCTGCCTTACTATCCGCCTTCTGGGAGGCGGGCTTAACCTGCATCCATCAAATGCCTCTGTATACGACTGGATGAATGACGTATGAGTAGCGACGGAATCTGAAGACACCGTAACCAATTGTAGCTAGCTTCATTAAAGCAGTAGGAAAATGTCTTTACTTAC
>JAUCMS010000002.1:3234854-3250237 GCA_032357445.1 Enteromius radiatus
TTCATCCTCACCGTCCAGATCGGTGCAGAATAAAACCAGAGAAGTTTCATCCTCACCGTCCAGATCGGTGCAGAATAAAACCAGAGAAGTTTCATCCTCACCGTCCAGATCGGTGCAGAATAAAACCAGAGAAGTTTCATCCTCACCGTCCAGATCGACACAGAATAAAACCAGAGAAGCTTCATCCTCACCGTCCCTATCGGCACTGAATAAAAATCAGCACTTCAATCATCATAATAGACTTCTCAGCCTAAAGGGGGAAAATGAACCAATAGATTTATTCAAATAACATGTATTAAATATTGCATAATCATATTAGTGTATACTCATATTAATGTTACATTGTTTTTCTTTTAGTTTTTTCCTTGTAAAAATAGCTATGTATTGGTCATATTGTTTAAACATTGTGTTACTAGATCTTGACATCTTCCATTCAGCTATTAAATTAGATGTCATTACACTGAATCATGTGCAAATTCAACTTGTAAGGTAATGAATTTTAGTTCGCTGTAAATTCATTACTTCGTGAAAATGTGAACTTGAAGTTATGTAATGTTTAGTATTATGTTGAGTCACATTTATTAATTTAAATTTTTAATTCTTGATTATGTATCTGTACGTTGTTTTGTGTTCTATTAAGCTACAGACTTTATAAAACTGAACTATAACTGTGCCTGTAATTTCTTGAGTGTCTCCAGAAAACAAAAAGACAAGTGTAGAAATCTTTGCAGACTGCAGTGAACTAAAGCAGTTATATATTCTCATAACATAGACATGGGTTTACCACAAGGACTCCACAGGCGGAACATCAATTAACGTTAGCTCCATTTTTTCATCTTCACCCGAGTCAATGTTGTTGATTTTTCACCTTTCTCTCTGAGCTAAAGTAAAGGCCCGAGTAAAGTAAACATCATTTTGAATGAGTAACTATCGTCGACTGCAATACGAGCAGTTAAAAACATCAAAATGAGCAACTAACTGCAAGCGATTTAGTAATAATTTAGCAAAGAAGCGAGAGTCAATACGACTATGACGCCACAATCCAATGAACGTTCCACAGTTGCTGCCTGGAGATGATGAGGTGCAAGATGATTGGTCCGTTTTCCGCTATGGGCGGGGCTTATGCATAGCAAACCTTGTATCGCTCTTCGCTGTACTTTTATGAGGAGCAGATATAATTACGAGTTATTTAGGAAATTATTGCAATGTGTCCGTTTGAAGAATAAATATTATTTCATGGTGATTTAAGGGTTTACAGGTAAAAATGTTCAAATATTTGTTTGTATTTTGCCATAAATTTATTTTTTGAGATTTAAAAATGAACGTGCGAACATCTTTGTTCTCTCTATACTTTAATAAGTGTATCTAAGAGTACTTGGTTAATTTAACCTCTAGTGTTAATAATCGTGTTTCTGTGATCTAATAGCTTCTTTCTTTTAAAAACATGACATCTGCACATTCATGGCAGTAATAACAGTCATAGTTATAAAGTACTGTATTACTGTTTTGACTGTGTCCAGATGTATTGAGAGAAATGCATTGTTAGGAATGAAATTGATATATAAATATATACTGTATATAAGATTACTGCTGTTTTGAGAACATCCAGGGATAGCCTCATATAAATGTAGTCAAATATTTTCAATTCATTCATTTAATGGTGCAGAAAGTATTCTGTAAAATTTTCACATACATTCAAAACCTGACTTTAGACATGATTTGTATCATACTTTATAAGAAAATTACATCTTATTTGCCTGGAATTGCTGAGAGATGGTCTTCACATACATACATGTATATACAGTACATATATTATTCATATTTAAAGCACACTAATAAACTCCTGTTAAGTATGAGATTATTAGGTATGAATATGTATAATAATATATGAACTCTAGTATACACTTTTATGTGAATAAGTAATGCCATGTCTAGTATATGAATTTAACATTTAAAATAAAGCATCTGTAAACCAGCTGTCTCAATTTGTTTTTAATAAAACTGCAAAACAGTCATCAGATTTACAGTACAATCTCAATTATTGAGACAGTACACGGATTGCATTAAAAAAACAAAACAAAACAAAAAAACAGGTTTTTAGAGCAAGCCTCCAAATTTTGTGCAGCCATATGCAAAATTGCTCAAAACAGACTTACTAACAGAATGACATCTGGGATTAAAACAAACAAACAAACAAAAAACATTCCCTTTATTGTAGCCTGACCTTTTCTTTTTTCCACACATCGGATACTATTTCTTTTGCCCCTTATTTCAGAAGCAAGATGTGAACAGGTGTCTAAAACATAGTGATGTACAATAAAGACAGGCAGCATTATTATGAAACAAATATAAATCATGATTTAAAATCGACGTAAAATTCCAATTGTATGAATGGCAAATTCTTAATTAAAATAGACTGCAATTTTTTTATCATCTTACCTTAATGCCATATTCAAAATTCATCCTGCAGAAATGATGTCATAATACAAATCGAAGAAGATTTAAAGAAAATAAATTGAAATGCAGAGGAGCTGTGATAATCGTAAACATCTTAAAACTCAAAATAATAATGCCAGATGAATAGCATAAATTAAGAATAATGCACGGTGCACTGGAAACGATCAGCTTGCAGCTATTCTTCACTAAAGCATAAAACTCGCATTTCATTGTATGAAGCTAATTTACCATTAAAACTGGAGACATAAAAAGGGAAAGCCCTATTGCACTCTGCTCTGTCATGATTACAAATATGTAATAACAACAACATTAAAACACAAGTGACAAAAAAAAACAAAGAATAAACAACAAAAAGTCGCTGTAAACCAGACCGGTTACGACTGGCGAAGTATATGCACACCTGGTCCTGGAATGATGGCTTGAGGGTTTGAGAATACTTGTTGGTTTGTGTGTTACAGACAGCGGATATCAAACACCCAGTTTGTTGGCCTGTGTCAGCACCACCTTCAGCACGGGCATGAAGGCGGACGTCTCGCTGAAGTTGCTGCTGCTCACGATGTGTGTGTGGATGTTGAGTCCGTCGGTGTACGAGCGGCTCTCGATGCTGCGGGCCATACTGTGCAGACCACCGACAATAGCTGGAGACAACTGGAGAGAAGAAAGTGCACGAGAGTTTGTGTCTCATCCAAAACATCCATAACAAAATATAATATTTAAACACCAGCAGTATTTTGAGGCTTGTGGTAATTACCACTGGATTACATGAAAGTGAGCGTTCATGCACAGTCAAATACTCACCGTTTGCTCTCTCAGCTTGTCATAGAGATACTCCAGCCTCTTATGAGCATCATCTAACTTCCTCTTGGTTTGCTGTTAGGATGAAGGGGGCAAAACTTGTTTAATGTTGGGAAATTTTAAACAGGATGCAACATGCAAATAAACTTTTTTTGGAAGTAGTAGCAATATTTACTATGGGTAATAACTTGTATGCTGGTCAAAGGTGATTGAATAAATACGATTATTTGTTAAAATGAATCTCAGATTAAATGTATTTGTAGTCAATAGCTAATGTGAAAAATTTTGTAAACTCACACATCACTACATTTACCTCAGGAAAGCCATTCAATGTCCATAGCATTTATGTTAGTTACAAAATGATAACTCTAGAGACACATTTTGGTAAATATACATACTGTATAACATTACAAAACAAACAAAAAACATTTAACTTAACCTGATTCATGTGTGCTTGAATAATAGTCATGCAAATATAGTAAATATTTATATTTCAACAATGAACAGGAGTAGAAATATCATATCATTAAGAAGTTGATGAATAGCAATTTAATGTAATAATTAATATTTCATACATTAATTGTAGTACTGTATCAACTCACTGTTCTTGACGAGGATTGTACTGGATATACCCTGGATGTGTGCAAATTATTCTCTATATATTTCAGATTATAATTCATAATCAAGAGCTTGTAAATCTGAACTGATTTTTTTTTTATTATGCAAATTGTAATAAAACTAATTGCATGTACTTAATAGAGCATACTCATCTGTCACTTTAAATTCTCAAGCTTGTGATAGCAGGTTGGATTCTGATTGGCTGTTTGTTTAATGTTTAAAACAAGTCAAGTCAATAGCTACTTTTCAATATTGCACAATTTTTTTTTTTAATTCACTGGATGGAAAAGCCAAACATTCTACAAATGTTTATTAAAGAAAAAAAAATGTATGCGCAATTCGAGTAGGATACTTTTTTTATCCGATAAGAAAAAAAAAAAAGCACAACTATGACGGAAACACATTCATCGAAGAAATTCCTCAATGAACAATGAAAAAGTCATTTGACCTTGCGCTATGAGACTATCCAATAACGATTTCATCAGGGGTTTTTGTAGTAGTAGTAGTAGTATTGGAAGACCAAGAAATCATGACACAAGCAATTGCTTTTAATTGTGTCATTTCACTGTTAACAAACCGGGTCAGAAGCAGCAGCCAAGCATTTCTGGATTAGTCCCTCAAAAGTGGTCTTCAGAACCACGTGCTCCTCAGGGATTGGCTTCTTAGTGATCTTCTCAGTAGGTATGGACTGAAGTGGCTGAGAATAAAGTATTATATGTAATATTATTGTAATACAAGTGTATAACCAATAATAATTTACAGGTTAGGATTATAGGTTTATTGTACATAAACTTATACCTTTATGACATCTCCAATTGGTGCTCCAGGTGCACCCTCCATGTTGCCCTGAGGCATGCTGGGGTTTCTGCCTGGAGGTCCCAGTGGCTGCTGCTGGATGGGGGTGAAGGTGGCTGGGCCCACAGGCTGATCTGGACCCTGCTGTTGTGGCTGAAGGCTCTGCATGGTTTGGCCAGCAGGGACCTGAGGGTCATGACCTAGAGGGGCCATGATGGGTGCTGTAATGGGGGCTGGTGGAGTGAAGTGCTCTGGCATCTGGAGACCAAAAACACAAGATGTTTTTTTTTTTTTTTTTTTTAAATCAAGTTTAATCCAAGTAGGTTATAAGCAAGCAGACGGTCTTCAAACTCACCTTCTTCTTTTTGGGAACTCTGTTGAGTGTGGGAGGATCATTCCAGCCATTCTGAGGCCCTGCAGAGGAACAGAAGAGATCATTGCAATTTGGATTTCAATTGGTGGCAATGCATGGTCCAGCTATTTTAACTCTCCAAATGGAGAGCACAGAGTTGCTGATGAAAACTATATAATTCTGATTCTAAATCACAACTATTGCAGATTTATTCTGCATGCACCATTGAATGCAAGAAAACAATCAATTATATTGGACAACTAACAAAATCACCATTTTCTGATTTAATGAGTCAGTTATTTACAGCCACAGTGATGTTTACCAAACTTACCGTGCAAATGCAGAGCAAAATGACTGCCAAATAATTTACAGCCAATACTTAATCATTATTTAGATAAATGAGTGATTAATGCATTTTAGAATTACTTCAGAAAACCAAAATCGATGTGCACAATTTTAGTTAATCTTGTTGATTTTGAATCTTGGAATTATTTATTACTTTTATATTAATCCAAGATGGACAATTATGGTCCTCTGTGTTAGATTGTTATAACTCGGTTTATAAATTCACCTTCCAAAAACCAGACTGAGTCTTGAATCAATCCTCCTGCAAATACACAAGGTAGCTGACGCATAACGTGTCCATCAACTTTAACACAAATAGAGATTTTAGAAATAAACGTAATAAACAGCACCAGTTCAACACTGGTAGTCATTTTACTGATAGTCTTTACTAGTTCAACAATAACCAATCAGATTTGTTTAAATGAGTCTGCAAGCCTACATGTAAAAAATGCTATAATGAACAAGTACTATCTATAATGTATATGAAAAAAGTCTAAATAATTTAAGATTTTTTATGTTTTTGAAAGAAGCTTTTTATACTCTCCAAGGCTATATTTAATTGATAAAAAAAAAAGTATAATATTTTGAAATATCATTACAATTTAAAATAAGTGTTTTCTAGGTGAATGTGTCAAAATGTAATTTATTTCTGTGATAAAAGCTGAATTTTCAACATTTCTACAGCAGTCTTCAGCATCACATGACCATTATATTGAAATTTTATGTCTGTTTTTAGCATTCATAATAAGAACTATTATTAAGTAAGCAGCAAAACAGCAGTTAATCAGCATATTAGAGTTATTTCTGAAGGATCACTGAAGACTGGAGTAATGATGCTAAAAAAACATTCAGATTTGATCACAGAAATCATTTACTTTTTACAATATATTAACATAGAAAACAGCTATTTCAAATCGTTCGGGGAGCAGAAAAGGCTTTTATGAAGTGGTGTGTCTGCAATATACGAAAGACCTGAGGATTTTGATCAGTAACTGCTTGTGTGTCTTAGATCTGGTGCTGAGTGCAGACCTGTTCTCTGGGAGGCTGGAATCAGAGCAGGTTCATTCTGAGTACCTGGAACTCTGGCGACTGGAGGAGGAAGATAAGCTGCGGGCGACCCTGGCCCACCATGCTGGAAAGACATGCCAGAAGAGAGAGGAGGAGGAGAGAAAGGCTGGCCTCCCTGAGGAGGCCCAGAGATCACAGGAGGAGCCGCCGGCTGAGAGGAGGAAGGATGCATGAACTGTGGAGGATAGACAGCAGCAACAGAGGAGGAGGAGGAGGGTGGAGGAGGAAGAGAAGAAGCCATGGAGGAAGAGTACTGAAGAGGCTGATAGATGCCAGGAGTCCCGGCGGCAGGAGTGAACTGCTGAGCAGGAGGACAGTCTGAAGATCACGAGGAGAGGAGACAACAGGCATATGCAGTTAGTCATTCATAGAGTCATTTCACAGTACAGTCGCAGTTATGAGCGTGCAAACATTAAAGCTGCAGTCTGTAACACGCCTGTAAACAAAGATTGAGTACCGGCTCGCCTCATTCGCATGTGAGGATCCTACAGGTAGTGCAACGTTTATTTACAGCCTATCTGTGATTACAAAGTACAGGATCCACTCTGGTGCGGTGACTGACAGCCACACATTCACCTCAAAACATTAGATCACTGGTCTCAAACTCAATTCCTGGAGGTCCACAGCTCTGCACAGTTTAGCTCCAACCCTAATCAAGCGCACCTGATCCAGCTAATCAAGGTCTTCAGGATCACTAGAAACTTCCAAACAGGTGTGATTTGGAGCTGGTTGGAGCAAAACTCTGCAGAGCTGCGGCCCTCCAGGAACTGAGTTTGAGACCACTGCATTAGATTAATCCGAGCTGGAGACATGCTGCACACATGGAATATAATCACTAGGAACTGAAATTCCAGATGGCGACAAAGAGGCAAAACTTACAGACTGCAGCTTTAATAAACCGCTCTGGTGAAATGATCTTTAACTGTTAAAATACATCTGATAACATACTAAGCAAAAAGTTCACGCAAAGGTTTAAAAGCAGCCAGTATCCATACAAAACACCAAGTTTTACACTTGTTGGTGAACAATCTGTCATTCCTGCACCAAAATGAACCATGGTTTTATTATATAAAAACATGGCTACAATATTTAAACTATGGTAACCACAAATTAACCATGGTTTTGCTACACTAACCATAGTTTAACCTTGCTAATTGTATCCATAAACCATGATTACTACACTTCTACTTTAATAAAACCATAGTAATTTTTTGTAAAGGGAAACCAAATTTTTACTGAATGCCTGTGCAAATCTACCTGCTGCCATCATGAGGTGTTTTAATGAATTTCTATGTATATTCAGATGCTTAATGAGCAAGTCAAAACAATCCACCTCAAATTGTATTTTATAAAACATGAGTTCTTGAGTTTTACAGGTTAAAGAGTGTGAGGCAAGCACCTTTTTAAGCCTTTTATGCTTTTTGTCACCTTTAGGCTCATGTAGTAAGAAAACAAACCTTTGTCTGAAATTTAGGGGCAAGGATGAGGAACACAGTCGTGATTTCTGTGACTGTACACTTACTCTGGTACTGCTGGGAGTACATGAATGGAGCGGAGGCAGGAACAGACGCACTCACTGGAGACTGAAGGCCAAAGGCTGCTGAGGACTCCATCTGAGGATAGAAGAGACACAAACATGTTTAGACTAACTTCTGACTTGTTACGTGATGAGGAGAACACAGTGTGATCCGGCCTGCCACAAACACTAGAGATGCACAAAACTGCATTGTTTTCCATGTTAATCAAATTCAAATATTCCTGTGATCAAAGCTGAATTTTTAGCATCTTTACTCTGTGTCGCATGATCCTTCAGAAATCATTCTAATTTGTTGATTTGCTGCTCAAGAAATGGTGATGCAATGGATTTTTTTTTTAGGATTCCTTGATGGAAAAGGTATAAAATGAATAAAAATATTAATTACTGACCCCAAACTTCTGAACAACAGTGTACATGCATCTTATTACACTATGTTATCATAAAAAAAATGCATATATCATCTCACTCTTTACATTACAGTGCACCGGCCAGCTAAATATCACTTATCATCTATAGCATTTACATAGACAACCCAAACAACTAGTGCCTTTTGTTATTAATTAACGGCTTATTTTGATACACAGATGTTAAGCATGTTAAAAAACAAAACGGTATATGCTGACATCTTACAAAGTATAACTAAAGAGATACATCACAAGCTTTAGCATATCTACAAGAATCATGTAAATAAAAGTGAAGGATTGTAAAATTGTTGTTCTTGGGGGGAAAAAAAAAACACTTGAGAAGCTGCTCATCTGCTAATGAAATGCAGTGTACAGTGTAGGACAAAAGACAGGCACGCAGGAAGTTGGGTGTATGTCAAGCTGCAATCCTGCATAAGGAAGGAATTTGATTAATCAGTGATATTATGTATTAGATACATAAACATTGAAGTAACATCATAACACAGGAGCAAGTAAGACTGCTGGCAGAAAGCAGAGAGTGATGAACAACCAGTGGTCCCATATTTTACAGAATATTAGCTGCCTTTTCTAGAATGCTAACATTAGATATGTTTAATTCTAACAAGTTAAGATTTATACTACTAACAGTGCAATATTGCATAAAACATTTGTGAATAAAGCACCCTTTCCAAAAAAAAATGATTAGCTTTAGGAGGAGAAGGCACTGTATGTAATAATTTTTGTATACAATAAATTACGAGCATCGGAGCATGCAGACAAAACATGATCTTGTTATTTTATATTTATAGTCTGCTGAGAGTTTTTAGCATTTCAGACACTGTGATGAGCATTTTTAGAATTTCTGTGCATCTTTCCATTCAGCGTCTTTTTATGCAGTATCCCTAAGTAAATCTGGATTGAATCTTTTGAATGAGAGAGAAACGTGAGCCTACGTTCATTTATATATTGCATTTCAGTTTCACTTAAATTTGTTTTAGCTTGATATAATGCGTTTATATTTATATTATAGCTGTATTTTACTCACTCCATAACAAACCTTTCAACTCTAAAGCATTCAGAACATAACAGGAAACATATTTTTATAGTGCCTATAAAGCTTAAAGTATTTTACATTTTTTCGTAATGTAATAATAAAATGTTCTTTATACACTAATGCGACCCATGTATTTGTTTCCTCTTAAATGCAAGTTTGTACATTTGGTGCGACTAATTTTCCAGAAAATACGGTAGGTGAAAATATTAGGTGTTAAAACATAAAAACATAGGATATGAAAGAAATTGGTTATTTGTGAGACAAAACAAACATCTGCATTAATGTTTAAATGAAGAAAAGCCACAGAAAACCAGAACCCTTCACACCTGCAAACTCTGGATTGAGGAACTTATTGGAATTTGTTGAAATCGGATATTAGAATAAAACTATGTTTTTTAGGAAGTAACGTGGATTGGAAACGACTCCAAAGCAAAGAACAATAAAAACCGTGATTTATTTAATCAAAAATACATGAAAAAAGTAATATTGTGAAATATTATTGCAATTTAAAATAACAGTTTTCTGTGTTTTTATAATACTTAAGTGTAATTTATTTCTATGATCAAAGCTGAATTTTTCAGTGTCACATGATCCTTCAAAATCATTCCAATATGCAGATTTATTATCAAATAGTTGTGCAGCTTTTTGCACAGTATTTATTTAAAATACAAATTTGTAACAATAAAATACACCAGTGTTCAAAAGTTTGGGGAAAGTAAATGATTTTCTTTCTTTTAATTTGAATGAAATTAATACTTTTATTCAGCAAGGGTGTATTAAATTTAAGTGATAGTAAATACATTGTTAGGAAAGATTTGTGTTTTAAATAAATTCTGAGCTTTTTATTCAAAGAACATGTATCAGAAGTTCTAAATATGTATGTGTATGCATATACATTAAGCTGAACAACTGAACAACAACTTAAAAAAATAAAAATCAATGATATGATTTCAGCATGATTTCTGAAGACAAATTTCTGCAGAAAATTCAGTTTTGATCAAAGCAATAAATTACATTTTGAAAGTACATAAAAATAGAAACCTATTATTTTACACTGTAATAATATTTCACAATATTACAATTTTTGTCCTGTATTTTCAATCAAATAAGCAGTCATCAGCAGTCTTGATGAGTTTCTTAAAAACAAGTTCTGAACGGCAGTTTGTGTGTATAGAGATGAGTTTGCTGGTATGAATCAGGTTTCTTCGATTAGAAAAGCAAACAAAAATGTGTTATAATAGAAGTCACCAGAGTAAACTAGAAAAGATACATTACTATTTAGACCTGAATACAGCTCTCATGGAGCAAATCCCACAAGAAGTCGACCAAAGAAACAAAAAAAAGTCAAACTATGGTGTTAAATGAGCGGTCTAGAGACGCGGCCGGTTTGGTCATGCGGTATTGTGTCTGTCACAGCTCTGTCAATCTGTACCTGCGGGTCAGTGGCAGGCACGAGCGGGCGAGGGACACTGGGCAGAGCTGTAGGGGTTTGGTTACTCCAAGACGTGACAGTAGTGGCAGATCTACCCTGAACACAACACAAACACAAACACACGCTGTAGGGATGCACGAGATTATCAGACCAATATTGGAATTGCCCAATAATGGCTTTAAATGTAAATATCGGCATCAGCCCGTTATGGAAAATTATGCTGATATGTCTTGCCGATAAGAGGAATACATTAACTCGCATGTGCTCAGGGTGTGCTAGTGATTAAATCACATCAGCAGAGTGTCTCGTTCTCAAGGGCAAAGTTTTGTCTGAATGACGAATAGATTTTAATTTAAAGGTCAGGTGCTATAGCTTGCATGAAAAATAAAATCACAAAAATGATACTTGCAATTTTATATATACTGATTTATTCATTAATGTGTAATACGTTTTATTTTTTAAACAAACCTTAAGCTCTAAAATAATATTATAATTAATAATAATATAAATAAATAAATAATAATAATACTATAATTTCTGAACAGGAGTCATAAAATAAAAAAAAAAAAAAAGGAAATATATCGTTATCAGACAAAATGAGCTGAAAAATATTGGCATATTGGATATCAGCAAAAATCCAATATCGTGCATCCCTAACACACTGGTATCGACCGCTCGTGAGTCAAACAGTGCACCCACGTGTTTTACTTGCCGGGTGTGAGCGAGTCTCGTACCTGTGAATAATACTGGGGAGGTGCAGCGGGCTGCGCAGGGACCTGTGGAGGTTGAGGTTGTGTGTACGTCTGTGCTGGTACAGCAGCGGGAAGCGTCTGCCTCGCTCCAGAGAGTCCAGACTGCTGCTGCTGACCCAGAGCTCTGCTCAGACGATCACGCAGCTGATGCACAGCAGCCTACAGACAAATCATCAAATACTGTGATCCCACTTTAACTACTATACTTACATAAGTATCAATATCAATAAACATACATTTTTATAGTAGTCTTTATTATTTTCCTACATCAAAAAATAAGTACAATGTACTTATTGTGTTCATATTGTATTGCAAAACACTTTTTGCTATTGAGGTGGGATATGAGTAAGGTTAGAGACAGGTTTGGTGGTATGGGTAGGTTTAAATGTAGGTTAAGGTGTAAGGGATGGGTCTACAGCAGGGGTCATTATAGAAATTGAGCATCTACCAACTTAAGGCACAGTTTCTGACAGTCACCTGTTGAGTGTTGGTGGGCAGGTAGGATATGGCCGTCTGTAGGCTGCCCTGTGATGCCAGCAGACTGGCGTACAGATTCATCTTCTCTGCCAGCAGTGCACCCGTATCAGGAGAAACACCACCCTGAGCTTTCAGCACAGCTCTCTGCAGGAGCACCACCTTCTCAACCAGCTCCTACAAACAACATCAGTTTTACAACAACAATAATAATAATTAGCTCATACTTCAATCCACACATGAAAGGTCTTGTTGGAAAACAGGATGAACTACAGTCTTTGGGCCAGTGGGTTTCTGGAGCCTCACCTGCAGTGCCAGCGGGCTGCAGGAGTCCTGAGCTTTGGCCCAGTAGGAGACCAGCTGCTCTACCGTGCCTGCGCAGATGTAGCAGAGACAGGCCTGAGCCTTCAGCTCCGTGTCCTCAGAAGCCTCCAGCCTGGAGCCCAGCAGACCTGCAGGAAAGAACCAAACATTCATGCTAGGGCTGGGAGATTTGTCCAATTTTATAGATTAATTTGGATTTCATGTTTTCGTGTTTATGATTTTATTTTTTAGAAACTGAGGAATTGAGATTTTGAATAGAAATATTACCAAATATTAGAATTAGATTAACCACATATGTGTGACACGCTTGTGTGACATATTGTTCAAAAGCACTTTTGCAATGACAAGGATGCAAAGGCAGCAGTGGAATAGGAAAAACATGAACATGAACTTCTTTTAACTTGAATGTAAATATATCCACATTAGCCTACAAATTCATTATATTATACCTAAGCAGTGATGTCTTAATTATTTAATATATTATGCTTAAGTTAATATGTCAGAAAGACAGCCATTGTGTAAGTGATTACATTTTAACAACAAACTGAAAATGCATTATTAGATTTATAAGGTAATGTAAAAACTGCCTTATGTCCAATTTACATGTTTGCACACAATTGTACTTAAGTGCTGAGTACTACATCTAACAAATACATAAATAAAAACTACATTTAATAGTTTGGGCTAAGCTATTAATTGTAACCTTTAATATTACAGTAATGTGCAGGAAATAGGGCTTCCTATATAGGTTAGGGCATTAGCTGAGGTTGATTTGTATCCATCAGATCATTAATTATAACTGAATTAATTAAAAGACAAAGCAACATTTTCTTCTGTAAATCACAGTTCACTAAAAAGCCTAAAGAAGATACTTTATTTTAATATCTAACAGATTAAACTGGTCCCTGGCTATCAGGCTTTCCTTACTAAGTCATGATATTATATACAGTGGGTACGCAAAGTATTCAGAACCCCTTAAATTTTTCACTCTGTTATATTGCAGCCATTTGCTTTAAGTTAATTTTTTCCTCAATGTACACACAGCACCCCATATTGACAGAAAAACACACAATTGTTGACATTTTTGCAGCTAAACTCGACTCACCGCAGAGGGAGGAGAACTCCTCTGGCTTTGCATAAGTCATTACTGCAGCCAGAGCTTCCTTCCAGTTCTGCAGGTCACATGTCTCCAAAATGTCCAACCAGTCCTTCATCACCACAGCACTAATGAGCTAAAATACATTGAGATCCAACATCAGAGCTACTAGAGTAAATGCCAACAAATCAACTACAAGTTCCATATGTTTTGGAAGTCTGCATAATATATTTAATTATATCTATAACTATAAAAATGGGTAGGATCTTAGTCAGGTCCAAAAAAAAAAAAGAGAGAAGGACAGATCTCTCATTTAGAATAACTACACAGTAGTGGCATCACCTTAGAAGCATGTCTACTGTGGTACTACGTGACCTCACCTTAGAGATTTTGCTTTGAGTTTTGCTGAAGTATTTCTTCTGAGTCTTCGCCAGAAGCTCTGAACTTCCAGCAATAGCCAGGATGATGCCGTCAGCCATTCGGTTATCATGCAGACAGAGGTCAACAGCAGCTTCGTAATCCCCAGTCAGCAGTGCCTGGGTGATCAGCCCATCAATGTCTGAAAGAAAAAGCATAACATCCAAATGACACCCAATTTTATTTGCTCCATCACAACGTTTGTTATATCAGTGAAGGTTTTGTGATGAACATTCAAAAGGAAACTTGCCTTGGCTAACTTTGAGGTTAACGGTATCTGAAGCAGGAGCTGGGGTAACATCGTTGCTGGACGTCTCATCAGCAGCAGGTTCTTCATCTTCAAAAGGAATCTCGTCTAGGTCCAATGTCTCAATGGCAGGCTGCTCTTCTTCTTCCTCTTCCTCTTCCTCTTCAGGGCTTTTCTTCTCAACCTTGATAAAAAAAAAAAATATACGTAAATGACAGTGTAAAATATGAGCATTGCTTCCTCTTCCTGGTTAATTTCAACCACTTTACATTCCACACATTTCTGTGCATGTCAATTAATTTATTTTCCGTTTCCAAGAGTTCAATAAAAAAAACTAAAATTAAATTACTTCAATCATTTAGCCCATTTAAACCTCATTCATTTCTTACAATCAACTGTGAGAAATGAGTTATCACGTTAATGCCAAAAATAAGGTTAAGGTAAAAAAACAAAACAAAACAAAACAAAAAAACACTGATTCGAAGCCACAAAATACCAACCGATCTTGCAATGCTCAAATGGCTACATTTGTGACCTATGCTGGCAAAATGAGTCACAATGAGCAAATTTTCACCTTCAAAATGATGCCTTTAATCAGTAAAAAAAAATTATGATAAAGTAAATTTAGAGATAAACTAAATTAACAGATTTTTTTTTCTTTGTTGTAAGTACAAACCGATGCGAAAAATAACAAATATAAAGAAAGAAACAAGCGTATAGTGTAAGTGCATAGTGCATTTTACATCTAAGCAAAGTCATTCAAGTAACAAAAATAAATAACTTGAGTTCATTACAAATAAGCTTATTATTAAAACTACAAAACAGATCAACCAAGCAGCGAGCGATTCCCTCTTTTCTTTTATTGTTGTTTGATTAACTAGACAGAAGGCCTATATTAAGACATAGCCTAATGCACAGATCTAATATAAACGTTACACATCCAATGTTTTTCGGATGATTAGCCTGTGCACATTTCGACTCATTTTGCCAAAATGGGTCACATTTGTTAGTCAACTACCAGCTGTTTCACTGAAATCATGCTGGTTCTATGTTATGCACACCACAATTTCCAAGGTGGTAGAAAAGGTGCATGCATTTTACCGCAAAACCACACCTCCTACATTTCAAGGCTTGGTTGAAATTAGTTGCAGCACTCCAAAATCTACCACAAAAAAGCTACCATGCCAGCATTCCTGTGTGATTGAGATTTCAGAAA
>JAUCMS010000002.1:3251961-3264663 GCA_032357445.1 Enteromius radiatus
GCAGCCTAAACATTACTGGATCCGGCAGCTTATTTGGCAACCTCTAGTCAACGGGGAGCAGGGGGGGGCCCTCAGCAGTATTTTGAAAGTGATTGCAGTACCAGTTTTGGCCATTTCTTACATACAGCTCCTTTAAAGCACAAGCATTTTTTACTTGGTTCTCAAAAAGTCAAACAGGCTCAAACTAAACGCAGAGGTTGACTGAACAAGTCCAAAATAGAAAGATTTAACAATTAGGTAAAACACAATCACTGGTGCACTTACCACATCGGCCTCATCAGATTTGCATTTCCTTTCTAATGCTGATGCAATCTGAAAACCACAAACAAAACTAATGAAGACACAAAGAAGCAGATATTCACACTACAAACACTGAGAACACACAAAACTACCTTTAAAGCGATCTCTTCCTTCTTGTATCCCAAAAGGTCCAAATATTTCCCTCGTGCATTTTCTTCAAAGTTCACCTGAGCACATGAATCTATTGGTTACAACTTTGGTAAAGATTTGATTAAGTAACAAGTACAAAAGCTTATAAACTATTCTATTCTATTCTAGTGTCCCACCTTCAGAAAAGACCAAACGGTCTTCTCAAATTCACTCGGAGCAGCCTCAGTCTTGGTTTGGCAATACTCAAGGAAATTTCCAGCAGTGAGTGTTGCCTGAAGTTTGTTTGAGCGATCAAGGAAATCTGTCTCTGTCACAACCTGACTGATATGAACAACATGGGCAGCCGTCTGCTGGGACTGTTGTGCCTCTGGCTTGATGTTATCCAAAGTGACTAGTTTTCCACCAAACTGCTCCCGAAAAGAAAAAATCTGGTTAGAAACAAGCAAATCATTTTTAAGACTTGTAGATCTTAGATCTGGGGCCACTTACAGCAAAAGATGCTCCAACTGGTCTACGGATCCATTTGGGGGGTTTTTTGAGAGGCGTGATGGTGCTTTGGGATGTGGCGGTCTGAGGCAGCTGTAAAGGCGGCAGCGTCTTGCCCGTACCAAAAGGATCCATATTTCCAAACGAGCTACTTAACTGTTGAACAAAAGAACATCAGGAGCAACTGTGAGCAAAGCTGCGGTTTAGCTTATAAAAAAAAAGCCTGCTTGTATTAAAGGAGACCATTTATGCCCTTTTTGTCAAATACACACGTTACCGGGTTAATCTTTTTCATGTTTTATGAGATTTTAACACTTAAACACATAAAAAGTCATATTTACATAGGTCTCCTTTAAGAATTAAGCTGTACCTGTTCGGCCTGTAAAGTAACGGCGTTGTCATTGCTTCCTCCCATAACTGAGTAAATGCTGATATGGCCATCAAAGGCAGCAGCAGACAGCACAGCTGGGTTCCTGGGACACCACTGGATGTCAAAACACCACTGAGCACTGGTGGGCAGCTCATACAGGACCTGATTGAAAAGACATCACAAGTTACACCCCATAAGACTTTAGTGGCAGCAAAATATTCACCACATGACTAAACTCTCACCTCGGCCGTGTTGGGGTTCCAGCACAGGATTCGGTTATCTTTCCCACAGCTCAGGAGCAGCTCTGGATCTGCTTCACTCCAGGCAATTGCCAAAACACCTCTGAAAGCACACATACAGATCGATGAGGATAAAGAAAGACTCAAGAAGGGTAAAAGTATCTGCTGATGTTTATATGTACCTTGTGTGGCTCTCTAGCACTTTGAGAGGGGAGGTGGCAAAGCGCAGGTCCCACATTTGGATGACGGGCATTCGGTCGTCTTCAGAAGCCAGAACCAGCTGAGTGGCCACCTCCGGGTTCCAGGCCAGACCTGAGCAATGCATCTGAACCACAACACAAACTCAATCAAAATCAATAAAAATACTTTGTCATTAGTTAAATACACCACATTTGTATGCATTATTAAAAGTTATGTGTTATTATTATTAGCAAAAGATTAGTAAAAACTGCACAAACCCTGTTGCTGTGGTCACTGACTTTGATGATCAGGTCATTTTTTCTCAGATCCCAGACTGAAGCTTTTCCACTGGGACTGGCCGAGGCCAGGATGTGTTGCACCTGCTTGTTCCACGCTACACAGCTGATGTCCTCTAGGGGCTAAAATCAACGACAAAGTCAGCATTAGATAAGTGTGATGGGTGGTTGCTTACTGTCTCAGGACAGTCTCAAGTCAATCCCTCCCTATATGGGCTACTTTTTCAAGTCTATGGGATTTTTGGGGTCAGCTTTTCCATGCACTAGGCAAAAATCTGATTAAAAGCAAAGCTGCTCTCAACTTTTTTCGTCCCCATTGTCCATAACAATATTCAAAGTCCCCCCATGTAAACTTAAAGTTTTCCAGTGGTAAATCTGCTAAAATACTTTGTTTTTCAAACTTTTTGCTTAAATCATTTACATAAACTAGTGTCCATTGATTAAAATAAGTAACTAAATGAATTTTAACGGAAGATAAAATAAGCTTCAGAATTTCATAGGTTGTTAAAGCTCTGTTCTTTAGTGATCCCACTCTATTTAAAGAATAAGTTTACCTCCAGAATAAACATTTCCTGAAAATTTACTCACCCCCATGCCATCCAAGACATTCATGTCTTTCTTTCTTCAGTCTCAAAGAAATTAAGCATGTTTTTGTTTTTTTGAGGAAAACATTCCAGGATTTTTGTTCATATAGTAGACTTCAATGCTGGCCAACGATTTGAAAGTCCTAAATGCAGTTTTAATGCAGCTCCAAAGAACTCTACACAATTCCAGGCAAGGAATAACGGTCGTATCTAGTGAAACAATCAGTCATTTTCAGAAAATAATATTTATCTACTTTTTAACCACATATGGTCTGCGATGCGCATCTTTACACATAACGTTATCCTGTTGGAAAAGTCATGCGCGGTTAGTTCTCTCATCTAATTTTTTGCATATTCAAAAAAAGTCCTGGAATGTTTTCCTAAAAAAAAAAAAAAAGTAATTTCTTTGTGACTAAAGAAAGACATGAACACCTGATTAAATTATCAGGAAGTTTTTATATCGGAAGTAGACTTATCCTTTAACCAATAAATTCATGTGACTTTTACAGCTTTGAGTGCACATAAGATCTGTACCGGTGTTTTGGGTCCTGGTGTCATTGGAGAGCTTAAGTTGTTCAAATCCCAAATGTAGATTTCTGACTCATTTCCCCCAGAGGCCACAAGGTTTGCCTAAATAAAAAAAATAACTCCACTTAATTCTCATTGAAAATTAATTCATTTTTACACAAATTGACCAAAAATAAATAAAAATGTGGTTTGGGTATTACCTGAAATGAGTTGACATCGAGAGCTCTTACTGGTCCTGTATGTTTCTCACTCTGTGAAATGATCACTTCACTGTCTCCAGCAATGATTTTGGAGGCGTCATAGAGGATAATGTTGCCGTTCTCTCCTCCAGCGATGAGGACACCTGATGGCAAACTCTGGTCTCCAATGCCATGTGGACCCCAGACGAGTTTGTGGTATCTAGAGCCAGAACAAAAAGGTTACTACCGAGGTTCAAAATTAACACTTGAAAGCAAGATGAGAGTAAAATGGGCTTTGGTACATAATTTAAAAACACAGTTATTCACCAAATTGCAACAGCTATAAATGGTTTATATTGATTTATTTTAGCTTTTGTGACACTGAACCACAATACACATAAGCAGCAATAGCCAAAAATACATTGTATGGGTGAAAATGATCAATGCCAAAAACATCAGGATATTAAATAAAGACCATGTTCCATGAAGATATTTCCTAGTGTAAATATATTCAAACATAATTTTTGATTACTGATATGCATTGCTAAGAACTTCATTTGGACAACTTCCTTTTACTGCACACTCAGATTCCAGATTCTCAAACAGATGCATCTAAATCTATCCTAACAAACCATACATCAATGGGAAGCTTATTTATTCAGCTTTCAGTTCATGTATCAAATCTAAATTTCCAACACTGGATGCTTATGACTTGTTTTGTTGTCTAAGGTCATATTTAGCAATGATATTCCATTGCTATTGTAACAGAAAACTAAAGAAAACATCTACCGTGATTTGTTTAGCAGTTTATCCAAGATACTAAATTTTTGCCAGAGCATTAAGCCACCAAAATGAATATATATTACAATCCTCCTTTTTCCTGTTTTCATGTTACAGACTTTGATTTCTGCACGGTTTCATAATAACAGTTCACAAGCACAAACATTTTTAAATTCAATCCCCATTAACCCGTCATTTTTATATAATGAAAGAGTATGGGGGCCGACTATTGTGAAAAAGCCATATGAAAGATATACTCCACTGTTTTCAGCGGTGACATTTGTTTGGTAGTCATTAGGATGACAGAACTGTAAATCACTAGCAGATAATGCGAGAAAACGCAGTACCTGTGTGGAGAGGAGTAAGAACCACATGACTTCATGGCTAAAGCAGGATCAGCCAGATCCAATTCAAAGATCTCCAGCGATGCATTGGTGCTGAAGGTGGCATCAAGCTGCTGGGCCGATGTACCTGAACACACATTCACCAGCGAGACACATCAGACAAAACAGACCTCATACTAATATTTGACAGGAATGAAAATGAAGCTGTAAGGGACTGATGTGTTCAGTGGACTGTACTGTTAATTAACAACAACGTACTGGACTAAATATCTCTCTGAAAACAAACAAACTTTCAGTTGACGAAAGATCTCCAAAAAACAGCCCATCTAGGAACTTTATACAATGTATGCCATTGTAAACACTAGACCTTTGCTAATTTAGGACATTTAAGAATTTTTAGAAACATGCCTTGTGCATGTAAAAATGTATTATCTGTGAGCATTTTAAGACCAAACAATGGCAATGATGTATTTTAAGATATCTCATTGCAAGCCTTTTCCAGTTTAGACATAGACTTTTGATCAATGACTTTACCAGTGATTTTTAAGAATGAAATTCAAACTAATTCACTAATCAATCATTCAGACTGATTTGTGAAAATAACCGACCACAAAAAACAACAGCCGTCAATATAACTTATGGGCAAGTTTTAATGCACACAACAAAACATAAACTTTCACTATTAATAAGCAATATACTAAATTACAGATTACATGTCAGCTGCAATATGTGTAATAGCAAGAGTGAATTCAGTGACTGATAGCACTTACCTGCTGCCAGATAGATGGGGTGTTGTTGAGCTGGACTCCAGGCCTGGATAGCTGTTCGGTTAATTTCTTTTAGCTTCATCCTATGATTTAAATAAAAAATAAAAAATAAAAAAATGCATTATTTAGTAAATGTCACATTGACAGCGCAAATGTACAAATTGTTTAGGTAAGTCAAGGTAATAAGGTTTGTTCTGTTTAGTAGATTGTATAACTACATGGAAGGATCTACCAATTGACACTGTATCTCCTCAATATAATGTAATTACACATTAATCAATCAGCAGCACTTTATCTTAAGATGTCCTTGTTATACAAGTTACATGAACTTACTATTATAAAAACAATACATTAAGAAAAAAAACTATATGCAAGTAGCTATAAGCCAAACCCTAACCATATAGTAAGTACCTGTTGTTCATTAATATTACTCAGTACTTGAATGTATAACGTAATTACATTGTAACAAGGACACTTTAAAAAAAAAAGTCTAACAAATTAATCTTATGACAATAAAAACAATTCATTGTAACAATAGTATAACAGCAGCTGGGACCTTCACTGCAAACAAACAATATCTTACTAGTAAATAATTTAAGACATGATACCTACAGTTTGCAAGACATTGGATAAAGAATAATTCTTAATTCGTAATAAAGCATTGTTATACATAAGAAGAGACAAGACATGTTTTAGTGAATGAGATGTGAAATCTGTTCACGTAATGTCCATTTAAACAGTTAATACTGTAGGCTATTGCTTAGAAAGGCTAATGCAGCGATCCACAGAGGGACTGTATTAGTTTTAAAGTGTTTACCTTTTCTCGTCGCGCTTCCAGCGGTCACACACAGACTCATCCACGCACAAACACAAGAGTCAGAGATAATTAGCGGGATAACTTTATGAGATCCGTGGGTTTGCGTGAGGTTTGTCTGCAGATGGACAGAGCTCCACGTCCCCACTGCTGTCCATCAACGTGGCACAACAAGCCCCGCCCACCGACGCGACGACTTCCGCCAGCGACTCCCTCCTCCCTCAGGCGACAAATTCCGGCGGAAGCGTTCTGTGTTGTGTAAGTGAGTGTGTGTTTTGGTTTTTGTGGCGCCTGTGTGTGTTTGCACTTCTCAAATCACAGATAATGCTATTTATCAGCTTTTCATTTAAGGTTAGAAAATGTGCACGTAATTTTTATGCAGTGAAATTATATTCACTGTAGACGCAGGGCATATTTCTTTACAGTCTGGTATTAAATATTAACACCATAGTACTGAGTGATTAGCATATTCATTTACCGTGGTTATATTAACGATACTCGAGATGCTTTACAGGTGGCATTACAGTAACGTTACATATCTGAACATATTGATAGTGTATGTTTTTTTTTCTTTTCTTTTTTTTTGTGATAGCCCAATGCAAAAGTGACAGTACAGTATACAGACAGCAAGTATAAAAAGCATTTGTATGTAATGGTAGAAGTGAAATTGCTGTTAACCAGAACGGTTTTGAATAGCTTAAGTTGCTTTTGTAATTCAGTGCCCTCAGAAAGACTTTTTAAAGAATGTTTAGCTTTAGATGTATATTTAAAGTAATAGTTCACCCAAAAATAATATGCTAAATATTTACTCTTACTATTTGTTTCTTCATCAGATTTGGAGAAATACTGCATTACATCACTTGCTCCACATGACTTGAAAAGCTGTGTGTCTGTAATGAGCAAATCATAATAATTTGTTTCTACCAAACATTCAGCTTTTTATTTCATAAAATGTTAATTGATGGACTGGATTGGTGTGGATTATTATCGCAGTGATTCTCATTTTCTGACTCCAAGGCGCTCAAGGTTAATATTCAAAAGCCTTCCCATCTAAAGCTTGCATATAACAATGAATATGATGTGTTTATTGCTCTACAGCTTAATTTTTTATTTAATATTTTAATTGAAATTGCTTTAATAAAACCGAAAAATTGATTAATTTAAAAAAAAAAATTTAAATCCCTCTTTACTGGCCCCCCACTTGTTGAGAAACCACAGAACATTGCTACGCATGAATTTAATTATATCAATCTAAATTGTTATTATATTATTATCTGCATATTGCTATTAAGTAGTCAGCCAGCATTTAGCGGTGGAGAAACTAAATGAATATTATATGACTATACTGACAGTTGTAGAAAATTCTTCCTGACAATATATGAGAGCATACAGAGTCAGACACTTTCTATATCAAATGAGAATGTGTTATATTTGAAGATATTCGTGATGAGTCAGTGAAATTTGCCAGAATTGTTTAGTGCTCTAAATTTAAACTTATTTTGAGATTTATTTTTGGTTGTGTACTATTTCTATGTCGAGAAACTAAAGAAACTAAAACAAAGTTGTCTCTTCTTTCAGAGTACAAATCCTGGACCAGAGACTGCCAAACTGCATCACTTTATTCACTGGTGATAAATAGAAAGCAGAGTAGAATGTAGGGGTTCAGTGGGGGAACATCTGAGCATTGATTTGTCATGTGATCAAACAATCTGGAAGTGCACAGCATATCCAGCTGTCTGTAAATGAAAGAAACACAAGAGACACGTGGTAAGTTTGTTTTCATATTATACTTGAAAAACAATTCATGTCAAAGCATATTTGTTGAGCTCTAAAATCATACAGTGCAGTCTAGAAGTCTAAGACCATATTTTAAAATGAATATATGAAGATAGTATTCTATCTGTGTCAAAAAATTAAATAATTAAAAATGCTAAGTAGAAGCTTTTTCTATATAGGTTTTTTAATCTTATTATATAAAACTGTTATGTTCACCAAGGCTGCATTTACTGGATGAAAATATAGAAAAAACAGCAATATTGTGAAATATTATTTCAGTTTAAAATAATTCCTTTTATGTGAATTTATAAATGGTAACATTTTTATTTTTTATTTTTATTCTGTGAACAAAGCTGAATTTTCAGCATCATTACTCCAGCCTTCAGTGTCACATGATCTTTCAGAAAGCATTCTAATATATGAGACAATTATTATTAATGTGGGGAAAAAAGGGGAGATTTTGGGGGAAACAGTGTTACAGTTTTTAAGGATTCTCTGTATAAAAAGTTTAAAGCAACAGTATTTGTTTGAAGTCTTTTGTTGCCATCTAAATGTCTTCACTGTCACTTTTAAGCAATTTGATGCATTTTTCCTGGTATAAAATTATTATTGATTTAAAAATAAATTGACCGTGGAGCACAGAACCAGTTTTAAGTAGCACAGGTAGGCCTATATTTGTAGCAATAGCCAACAATTCATTTTATGGGTCAAATACATTTTATTTAAGCCAAAAATGTATTAGGATATTAATTAAAGTGGATGTTCCATTTTTCATTTTCAACTTTAAAAGTGATTTTCTCATATTTTTTTCCCCCACTCAAATAGTTGTATCTCAACCAAATGTTGTCCTATCCTAACAAACCATTTATCTCTGGAAAGCTTGAATTTATTCAGCTTTTAGATTCTGGATAAATCTCAATTAAAAATGGACCCTTATGACTGGTTTTGTGGTCCAGGGTCACGTATGTATGTATGATTCTTCACAGCTTGTGCTGTTATCAAACACCTCAGGGAATCGATCATGCCACGGAACTATATTCGCAAAACGGACTGGGGTTCAGTAACCTACGAGGAGCTGGAGAAAGCGTTCATTGAAGTCAAGCGTGGGAAATCTATCAGAACAGTGGCAAAAGAAAGAAAGATCGGCAGGTCCACCCTGCAGCGCTACATGAAGAAAGCAGAAGAAAAAAGAGAGAAAACTGTCGGCTACAGAGGAACAGCTGAAGCCAGGAGGATCTTGTCTGAGGAGCTAGAGGAGGAGCTTGCAGAAAACATCCGCATGCTGGCTGAAGGTGTGCATGGCCTCACGCCAAAGAAATGCCGAGAAATCGCTTTTGAATTCGCACAGAAGAACAACATTCCCGTTCCAAACAACTGGGGAGAGCAGAGGTTAGCAGGTAGGGTTTGTTGTGACACTTTAATTCAGTAATTCAGCTGACAGTGTTGCTAACTTGGTTTTTTTAAATTCCCGTAGGTCGAGACTGGCTCAGTAGTTTCATAGCCCGCCACAATCTCTACAGCCACATAACTGAAGCAACATCTTTGGGAAGCTATGGACAGGTGAGAGAGCTACTGATGCATATTTGATGGAATCAATAACTGTTCACTTGATTAGCAATCAGAATCAGATGTGATGGCAGTGCGCTGGTCAAAATGTGTGGGAGTTTTAGAGCTGACATATTTACGTTTTCATTTTCTAGGTCATCAGTTTCAATCTCATCAATCAGGACGAAATCAAGAAAGAAATCAAAGAGGAGCATGATGTTCCTGTCCCCATTCGTCAGACTCCAGAGGAGGACAGTGCTCAGATTTGTGATTCAGAACGAGACCTGTTAGATACGGATTTATTTCTGACATGATGTTACATGATAAAGCACAATGTTTGTTTAGGAATATCTTATTAAAGTACTTATAAAGTACTTATTATAACAAAATAAGTACTTTAAAATGAGGTCACACATTATTATTAAAAATTTTATGTTATTTATATAATTAATTCCTAATCATGTGATTTCTCATGATAATGCAACTAAATTGTTATAATGTGTATTTATTTATTTGTATATTCCTTTAGCTTAACTAGTAGAGCGTGTCTGTTTTTATAACTTATACTGTACATAAAATTGTGTTTGAAGATTTTAAATGTGTTGCTTTCAGATTATATATATATATATATATCAGAATTTTTAATTTTTCACATAAATATACACTTTATACTCCATTAAGGCATCAAAAAACAGGTTTATGAGAAGGTGGTAACATCAACTATTTTACTAATTTAAAACAATGAGGTAATTTCTCAAACTTCTGTTTTGAATAATTTGAGGTAAGGAAGAACTACACTATTTAATTATTTGTTTATTGCTGAGGTCATATAACAGAATGGTGCCGAAATCTTGATAAACTGAGCTGAAGCTTCAATAATACTTCTACCGGATTTTAAATGAATTGTTTATTCAAAAAAAAAAAAAAACGATAGGATATAAGTTTGTTTCTTTATCATCACAACAATACAGTAATTCACACCACTTCAGTCCATCAGTTAACATCTTGAACTGTGTGTAAGGAAACAATCCAACACATTCACTGATCCATTGGTGAGCAAGTGATGCAATACTACCTTTTCTCCAAATCTGATGAAGGCTTACGTCTAGGATGGCCTGAGGCAAGTAAATGTTCCTTTTGGAGTAAACATATCCTTTAATGATTCCATTAAATTTAGGGAAATAACGGGTTAAATTCGAATTTACCATTATTATTTTACTCCAACACCATTGTGGTAGGTCTATCTGGAAACATAAAGTCAGGTCGCTCTCAACAGTTACATGGGGTTGTATTATCATATTGTATTGTCCTGTATTGCCGCATAGGCGGCGCTGTTTCTTTGTTTTTTGTCCACCCAGTGGGAGTGTTCCTTCTCATTCAAGGGGTTTCCTCTCTTTCTCCAGCGCTGCTGTCATTCACAACCAGAAAGGACACAAAGGAAGATTACAGATGAAGGTGTAAAGCTGAAAACTGGTAAATGTGCGTTTATTTCGGCGGAGCCACTTCTGATCTGATGCCTGGCGCAGGTGCATCATTTCCCGCATTGATCAGCTGAGCCTCGGACATCAGCATCAGCATCGGGCGGTAAGACAGCTCTTCATACAAATCATTCATAGGAATACAGCTGCTCACGGTAATCAACTTAATGATACGTCTCCGTAAACTGTTTAATTATAGCCTAATTAGTCTGAATTGGTAGAAACCACTTTTTTCATGTAAATTGATTTTTTTTCTTTTGAATAGTAACTGGTTTCATAAGACGGTAATGCAGCAGATTCTTCAGAGTCTTTGAAGGACTGGGGCTTTTTGTAGCCTACGCTATTGTTAAAAGGTGATATATAAAGACAGAACGTCAGTGTTTTGTGTATCATCGTCATCTGCAGATACCTGTTTTCTGCTCTATAGTGGGCTGAACATGCGAATGCCGGGAACATCGTGATCTATAGAGCCACTCAGCCACAGTGCATTATGGCACAAGGCACAGCCCCATAGAAATGCTGTTCAAACTGTTGAATACCAGCACATTTTAGGAAGTAGCCTACTTTATATTGATTCTGTTTTTGACCTTTATTTATTAGCAAGGCAAAATCAGACGAGTCACTTATTGTCATGAAAACGTGAAAGTCTTTGCATGGCTTTGCACTGCATATACGCCCACGTCAGATGAAATTCATAAAGCAATAGTTTCGATTCTTTGTTCTGATTGGATGAACCGGTTCGTAAAGCGCACAGTGTGAACGCACGTTTTGTATCAATGCGCTTTAAGTGCTGTTGCTCAGCAACCATAAACAGCCAATAGTTGATATGTGACTGGGAAGAATCATATTAATAGGCCTAGTTTTAGCTACTAATGTGTTACTAGCCTTTTCATTCACTGAATTATACAAACATTAGTGTTTTATATCACATTGCGTTTTTTTTTCCTTTTCTTTTTTTGCATATTACTTATTTTACCCATCTTTTTGACCACATGATTTTTAATCAGAATTGATTTAACAGAATTCTCTGATAATTAATTAAGATTTTTTTAGAGAACTGCTACAAATGACTGTGCATTATTACTGTTAGTTAAAACTAAAACCATGAACAAATGTTACGTGAAACAAAATAAACATCAACAAATATAGATAAAATATAAAATAATGCACATTTCAGCTAGCTGCCAACATTTCTCATGTTTTTGTTTAACTTGAAGTACTAAAATAATTCAAATGGAAAAGGATAAAAGTTTATAAATGTTTATAAACATTCATATTTTAAAAATAAAAATGACCAAAAAAACCACAGCAAAATTGCTAAAACTTAAATAAATAAATAGTTCAAAACGTCAAAGTAGTTCTATCAAACGATTAATTGCAATTAATCAAATCCAAAATAAAAGTTTTTGTTTATATGTGTATTTATTATGTATAGACTATGTAAATACGCACACATGCAGTATATCTTTAGAAAATGTTTACATGTATTTATATTAGTGCTGTCATACGATTAATCATGACTAATCACTTTCCAAATAAACATTTTTGTTTACATAATATTTGCGTTTGTGTATTGTGTATGTTCATTATGTATATAGAAATACACATACATAAATAAAGAAAATATTTTGCAATAGATTGCATGTATGTATTTATTTTCATATAATGTATTTCATGTAATATATTTAATATATAAACATTGCATATTTTTCTTAAATATATACATATAAATATACACACATACATAAATAAGATTTTGAAAGCACTAATTTACATGTATATGTTTATGTAAGGGATAATAGACGCGTAGCCGGTAGTTATCGCAAAATAAGCCCCGACAGTGTGATCAGGACCCGACGCGAAGCGGAGCCGCTTATTATATGGCTACTTGCCACATAAGAAAAAAAACTGGACATGAATATGAATTTGAAACATTTTATTGCCAT
>JAUCMS010000002.1:3281819-3308471 GCA_032357445.1 Enteromius radiatus
CATGGAAGTTTCTAAGATTCCTAGTAAGATGCATTTTCTCTCTAATCTATGTGAAATGCTCAGTCAATTTCAGTGAAGTCGGTAAGCAAAAGACGAAACACTATAAGTAGCTGTGTGTGTTTGCATGGTTGTAACAGCACATATTTTAGCACACGTATCTGTGTTATGCTCAACTACAAGCATGTGTGTTTGATGAGTCTGTTATCCTTGGCTGGAGTCTCAGCTCTGCATGGATGGGAATAATTTTGCCCTTTTTGCCCCAGCCATTTTTAATCATCACACATTCTGTGCGATGTTGGCTGTCACTACACGTTATGTCAGAATTTGCCTTTGCTCAGTTAAAAAATAGGGCTGAAAAGATTTATAATAACAAAATACTTCAGCCCCAACTGGCACACCACATCTTCACTTAACCAAAGAAGTATTTACTGATAAGATGAGTTGTGAGGAAATCTTGTGCATTAAAAAGGAATGCATTACTTTACTAGTAACTTGAAAAGGTTATCTAATTGCATAACTCAAGTTACTTGTAGTGTGTTACACTGTTGGTTAGTAATCAAATGACTCAGAATCATCTCTAATAATGGTGTGTGAAACAAACCAATTCCAAAATAACAGAATCAAAAGAGATTCAGCAATATATTGCAGTGATATGCATACCAACAACTTTATTAAGGATTCAAGACAATGTTAATCATTTAGAGATAGCCCTCTTTGACGAAACACTAATAGCTGGTGTTAAAGAATGTGTGGATGTTGTTATTCAGAGGTGTTTATATTGTTGCATGACAGAGACTAAAGGCTGACCAGCAGGACATGCAGCAGTGAGGAGGGAAGATTAATTAGAGGAAAGGCAGTGAGGGTCTTCTTAAGAAAAGTATTTAGTTAAATCAGAATGTTATGTTTTGACCACATTTTCTCTAAACTTGAAAAGCTAATTGGGTTTGGTTTGACTGAAGTCCTTTAAGCTGAGAGATTTACCACCTTTGGCCTTTTAAAGCTAAAGCAGGGAAAGAATTCCTGAGACTTGTGTTACTGCAGGCACTTCTGGAATTTAACTGGCCGGTGATTGAACTGGGTGCCCACATTATCCAGTGTAAAAAACAATTCACAGACTGCACAAGTAATCATTTTAGGACATTTCAAGTATTTTAAACTGACTTGATGTCGTATTGAAACAGAAGTTGCGATATATCTTTTCTTTTGTACACTCAAAATGATTCATTGGATGAACTTAATTATTTGAAGGCAGGATTTCCATCCAATAAATATGTGTAGCCCCAACTCATAACAAAGAAATTACTGCAATGAAATATAATTAACTTAATTTGATCAAATATAGTTTTAATGAAATTGATACATTTTATGCTTGTTGAACTCAAATGAAAATCAATTAATAGGAAGACATCCCAAAAAAAATAATAATAAAATGTTTGATTTACTTAACTTTAGGCATTAGCCAACTTGTTATGCATAACATAAGGTTTTGATACGTCCATGGCATGGCCAAAGTAATTTTATTATTATTATTATTATTAAACTCCCTAAGCACATGCTCCATACTTTACCACAATGGTAACCCCCCAAAAACACTAACATAGCAGAAGGTAAGATACAGGGACAGGGTTAATATACATAATTTTATACATAATTTATAATAATAAAATTCTACATAATTTTAACAGGAAAATCTAATTAGTTTATTCTGATTAAACATCATGATTCAAAACAATTTGAGCAAAAATTCCACCTTTGCACAGATTAATTTCTCATCTATAACATGTCTATAATATGCATTTATAAATCACATTAGGTGACATTTATTTTCATGCTGACTTGAAATTGATTAAATTACTTTGATTAGTTAAAAAAACATGTCTCCATGACTTGTCATTTGACTGATGTCATTTTGTTATATTATTGTAAAATTTAATTGTGGACTTTTCATTTGCTAAGAATTATTTTTATTTTATTTATTTCTTTATGAAAATCAATAAAACTATAAAATAAAAAATATATATATACAATGCAACCTCAGGTGACTCTATAATTCAGTATTAGATCAAAAGAGTTAGACTCAGTGCCTAAACTCAGTCCAACAATTAAATTAGACTAAAATAAAATGTGACCAATTTAATTTTGCAAGTACTTGATGGAGCCACTCTCTGTATTTTACTGTTCTGGCATGTAATAGAGTTATTTTCAGCATTCACTTTACACGAATGAATAACAACATCAGTGCAAAAGTTTTCTGCTGAACTTGAGATGCTCCAATAAGGGCGGCTGATCTTAAATCAGTGTGTAATTTAAGAAGATGGGTGCTTATTAAATTAGGTCACATATTCCCTGGAGCAAAGAGACTGTCCTAATTATGAGCTGTCATCTATCTGTCCTGTCTATAGATCTATCTATAAACACCCCCTGATCAAACAGCAGCAACAGCATCACACAAACAGTGCTTCTCACTGGAAACACAACTCACAGCAGACAGAGATGTCATTACATACTTCTGCTTGAATTTATATTGAATTAATAGTATATAGTACTATATATACTATACCATTCATATGTACTATACCATTCAAAATCTGGATTTTTTTTTTAAGTTTTGTATGCTTACCAAAGCTGAATTTATTTGGTCAAAATTTTTTTAAATATTATTAGAATTAAAAACATTTTAATCTTTTGTAAAATGATTTTAAACTGTAATTTATTTCTGCGATGCAAAGCTGTATTTTCAGCATCATTACTTCAGTCACTAAAAAGCTCCTAAAATGTCTAATAATGCATGATGAAAATGCACTGTGCTTTTTTTTTTTTTTTTTTTTACAAGATGTAATATCTGAGGTAGTCTGAGGTGTCCCCAAAATATATCTGTGAAGTTTCACCTCAAAATACTCAACAGATCATTTATTATAGCATTTTGAAAATGTATATTTTGAGTGAAGGCAGAAACAGGCAGTTTTTGTGCATGACTCTTTAAATGCAAATGAGATGCTGCTCCCCACCCCCTTTTCCAGAATCTGTTTGGTTTCGATTATCATGTCTATCGCTCTGAAATCATGTGTTTTAAGCCATATTAGTTTAATCTTCTGATAAACCGTTTTCCGAGCGCACAGAATGCTTCTGCTACTAAACCAAGTTCTCTTTCATGTCTTATTGCACTTAAATGGTCAAATACAAGTTTATGTTAAAAACGACACTGTGGGTGAAAATGTGCAGATTAAGGGGCAGTAATATTATAATAAGGATGGGGCATGTGAAATCTGACATGCTCATTTTGTCACAAGCTTGCAGAGAAAAGCTTATCAAAAAAATTACTGGGTTGTTCTTTTTTTAAGTTTTCTGGGTTGTTAGATGCACCGGGGACCAGATTATAGCACTTAAACATGGAAAAAAAACGATTTTCATGATATATCACTTGTAACAGAACTCATCGTGACACACTAATCGCGTCTTAGGGTGTGATGGAGCTCATGAGATTGTGAGAAATTGTGCAGTTTTCATTGTTTATGAGATAAAAATGTGTGACAAAATGTGAAGGTGCTTAATTGGTGACCTTTCTCCGCTGTGCTTTTCCTCACAGCTCACTGGCCGTTTGGAGCGGTGTTGTGAAATTGCAGTAATAAGAGGTTTTGTCCATTATATTGATTTCTGCTGACAGATCCTGAGGGCCACACGCTGCACTCCCAACAACTCGCATGATCCCAGAACTATTAGGAGCGTAAATACAACCACACACAAATGAACGATTAATCGAAGACTTGAAAGCCAGGGGTTTAGAGTTTTGAACATATTTAACAAAGGCCACCTGTTGTTTTATTTTAAAATGTAGAGAAATATAAGAAATTAATTGTTTTAAAGCAAACGTACATGGTTGTTCTTGAGTTATTTTAGATAATATGTTACTATTATGTCAGTCACTGTTGCATAAAAATCTTCAAAGCCTTTCAATGATGTATTATTTTAATATTCAGTGATGGCTGAGGGTGAAAACTGGCTTAGTATCGATAAGACTTTTAAATAAATCCAGTGTGGCATATCATAATTTCTTATGTTAGTGAATAATAAATTCAAACTGAGTCTATTGTGTGACTTCAGAAGACATACATAATGTGACACAAGGACATTCTTTAAATGTTTTCAAATGTTTGTGGTACACAGAAAAATAAAATGTTTGGTATGATGTATGAGTAACAGAATGCTGTTAGAAGTTAAATATTGTGGTTTCCTTTAAATGAACTGTTCCTTTTAATATTTGATTTGAGAGTCGCGTAAACCTGTAGAGTACACCGATGTAAAACAGCTGCAGCTCTACAGGTTTGATGAATACAGGAGCGGTGAGCTGTGAAATGCTGTCTCATCTGTCAATGACCAGTTGTCATAGCAACTGCAGTATGTCACGTCTGACTTGATACTGAGTAACAGAAGAGTGAAGGTGTCCGTCGATGTCTGGCACATTAAAAGCAATCATTGACTTCTAATCTGTTTAGTGAATGAGCCACAGCCAAGCAAGGATTCCCCATCAACTGAGATGTATTTAAACATACAGTTGAGCTCATACATGGCCCTGGCAGTATATGAACAATTTTAATAATTTTAACAAAATGGCTTGTTATTGTTTAACTGATACTGTCCTGAATAAGCTATTTTACTAAACAGATGTTTATATATTCTCCACAACACACAATAATAACTGAATTTATAAAAATGACCCCATTCAAAAGTTTACATACCCTTGAATTTCAATAATCTGTGTTGTTCCCTGGATGATCCATGACTGTTTTTATGTTTTGTGACAGTTGTTCATGAGTCCCTTGTTAGTCCTGAGCAGTTCGACTGCCTGCTGTTCTTCAGAATAATCCTAAAGCTCCTGCACATTCTTTGGTTTTCCAACATTTTCTGCATATTTGTACTCTTTCCAACAGTGACTATATGATTTTGAGATCCGTATTTTCACACTGAGGACAAGAGAGGAACTCATTCACAGCTATTACAAAAGGTGAAAACATTTACTGATGCTCAAGAAGGCCACATAATGCATTAAGAGCTGGAGGTGTAAACATTTTGAATAAGATGCAGGGTAAATTCTACTTATTTTGTCTTCTGGGAAACATTTATGTATCTGTAGCTTCTTAAGATCAGTGCCAATATACCAAGTGAAATAAAAATATGAACTTCAAACAAAATAAGACAATTTTACACCACCACCCCCCCCCCCAGCTCTTGAATGCATTGCCTTTCTTGAGCATCTGTAAATGTTTACATCTTTTGTAACAGTTGCATATGAGTCCCTCAGTTGTGAGTCCCTCAGTTGTCCTCAGCATGAAAAGATGGACCTCAAAATCATATAGTCCCGGTTGGAAAGGGTACAAATATGCAAAAGATGTTGAAAAACCAAAAACGTGCAGGAGCTGGTTATTCTGAACAACAGCAGGCAGTTGGGCTGTTTAGGACCAACAAGGGAAGGGACTATCACAAAACAGAAAAACAGTCATGGATAGTCTAAGAAATAACACAGATTATTAATACTCAAGGGTATGTAAACTTTTGAACAGGGTCTTTTTATATAGATTCAGTTATTATTTTGTATTTTGGAGTATATGTAAACATCTGTTATGTGAAATAGCTTATTCAAGACAGTATTAAATAAACAAAAACATGCCATTTTCATGATCCCTCTTATTCTGGTAAAATTCTTTAAATTGTACCTATTCTGTGAGGGGCATGCAAGTTTATGAGCACAACTGTATAACCATTAACTCTGTTTGCAGTGATGAGGTTGTTGTAAGGTCATGTGGGATCCTATTAAAAGATGTTTCCATGAATAATGCTGTTGTTCAGTATAAGTAAACCACATAGTATTGCTTGGTGTGTGAGTGAATGAGTCTTTCACAGCACTTTGGTTGCTTTACATTGTGCTGTAGAAATAAATCTGACTTGAATTTTGAGTCTTTATTTTTGCATAAAGCTATAACGGGTAAAGGAGCATTACTGTTGAAACATGTTTAGATATGTATTCATCTATGTTTGTTTCTTGTTCTGCAGAAGAGGCGGAGACGTATAGATCGGAGTATGATCGGCGAGCCGACTAATTTTGTCCACACGGCCCATGTAGGCTCTGGGGATCTCTTCAGTGGCATAAACTCTGTAAGTACGTCTAATGTTCAGTAGGGTTGGGAATGAAAAATCAATTCCAGGTCCAGAATCAGATACTTGTTGTAAGATAAAAATTTTGGTTCTGTATTTGTCTTTGAATCATTGATTCAAGAGATTCATTCAAAAACACTGATTCATCCAGTAATGAAACATGTAAATCTTGAGTGAGTCATTGAATCATTCCATTCCAGAATCAGAATTTATCTAATTTATCTAATTTATAAGGTCTCTAAAATATCCAGGCCCTAGTATTAGAGGAAGGTTTAGTGCTGCTTTGTTTCTGTAAAACCAGAAGCACAGAAAGCACAAGCTCAAAAGAAGCACAGAAAGTAAGAAAAAGTAGTCCATACAACTCATGCTCTATTCCAGTTCTTCTGAAGCCATATGCCAGGAGTTTTTGATTTGATAATGTGACTGCGGTTCCCCCACTGAGTGGCAAAACACATTATTTTGTATTTACAAAGTGCAATCACAGGCAAATTTGCTTTATATATTTCCCCGGCGTCCATATAAATGTCAAGAAACAGGACTATGGCTGCATATCAATATCCATGGCCCACTGGATATTTGGTAAGTTGTAAGGAACACTAAATCAAGTAGAACATCCTTTAGCTTAAACTGATTACCTTTTGTTTCACTGGCATTTTCGCAGATTCTCTGTTAAATTGATTAATGCAGAAGCTCTTTTGCCACTCAGTACGGATGAGTAGTGTGTTCCAGCAGGAAAGTGATGATAGATTTCAATCTCAGTTTAGGTTGATTTTGTTTTAATCCACATCCAGGTGAACTCAATTCAGAACCAAATGCAGTCTAAAGGAGGCTATGGAGGAGAGGCCATGTCTGTTAATGTACAGGTGCAGCTGGTGGATACAAAAGCAGGATAATTAATGTTGTTGGAAGGGGTGAGTAAACCACTTTTTAGTTTCTACTATTTGTGAGCTGCCATTAAATCATATGTGCTGCAATGTAATGCAATAATTGTGCGGTTTAGTGCTTAAGATCAACAATCAAAATCAAACAGATGTTTTTTTTTAGCAGAGATTCTGAGGTACGAGCTGTAAAATCACAGTCCTATTCTGGAAAAGGGGGCGGGGAGAAGCAGCTCGTTTGCATTTAAAGAGACATGCACAAAAACGGCCTGTTTCTGCCTTCACTCAAAATATTCATCTATACGAAAACAGTGTTTCTGCTTTCATTCAAAAAAAGCATTTTTAAAATTATATAATAAATAATATGTGGGGTATTTTGAGCTGAAACTTCAGATTCCTGAGACTTATATTTCATCTTGTAAAAAGGGGCATAATAAGTCTCCTCTAAGGAACACCATCATTTGCTTTACAGTTGCATGTCATCTTCATCACAGTGGTTGCTAACAAGTGGCTGAAAGGGACTGCAGAGTTGGCAGGGTCATTAAACATCATCACACTGAACAGGAAAAGTCACTAATCACGCTTCTGGAAGCTATTCAATCTCAAATGTTAGGTTCCCAGTTCTGGACTTAAGGTGCAGTATGTAAAATTCGCAGATATTGGTTAAAATGGGTACTGCAATTCATGCCCGGAATCTGCCCAAAACCAGATTTCAGAGTAGAATTCATAGTATAGCAATATTTTTAAATTGTGGAAACATAACATGTTTCCTAAATATTTACATATTATTTTTTTTGGCTTTAGAAGAGTCAAAAACCTGCACACCCTATTAAGACCTGAGAAAAAATGCCTGTTCATTTGTGATGACTCCCAAAATGTGTAATAAACATGCTTTTAGTCCTGGTGTCCTCATATGAGGACATGTATGAAATCAATGTCCAGTTTCGTAACAGAAAGTCATATTTTGATTTGAAACCCTATAAAATTTTTCTGAGATGTTGATTTATGATACGCAGTTTAACAATTAGACTGATTTAAATAATAATTACCAAATATTATCATATTTCAGTGTCAAAAGCCCTGAATGTGCTCTGTTCAGGACATCCAGACTTAAAACTGTGACATGTAGAGTCTCAAAGAAATTTACTCGAATATAATGTCCTCATACGTGGTCGCAAGGTCTTAATAAAGCACTAAATATTAAATATTGAAAGCACCGGGCCACGCTGGAAAGCTTTAGAGCAGTGGTCAGCCTCTTTGCATGAAACTAATCAGTGTGATGTTTTCCACAGGGTCCCGTGATGAGCTATTTCTGCTCTCTGGTTCCCCTCCAGCAGCTCTCCACGTGCCCCGGTGGCAACTTCTCACCTCATTCTTACCCAGCAAACACATGGACAGTTGTGCGCTCCATGGTAAAGAGGCCGTCCTGCCTCTGACAGCAGGATCTCACAGCGCTTCAGTGTTGTGTCCGTCACTGCTTCATCGCATGCCCCTCCAGCCTAGAAGTGCAAAGTGTGTCCCTGCTTTCTTCTGTGGTCTGCTGTAAACTGTTGCTTTTCATCGCACACATCTGTGAGTCTGGAGCCAATGCGAACAGTCTTTTGGGTTGGTTCTCTTTTGTTTGCTCGTTTCACCATGAAAAGACTGCTTTTGTTTTTGATTCAGTGATCAGCTTGGAGCCGACAATAATGTTTGTATGAGAAAGTGGCTGCTTACAGTCATGCGGTGCCAAACTGCTCAGTGCAATGGAGTGACAGGAAGTACTTTGTGTTTAAACATGAGCACAACAAACGCCATTTTTAAGGAAATGTGTTAATTTGCTGTTTACAATGTTCCAATTTTCATTTCTTGTTTTTTTTCTGTTTCAATTGCTATGATTTTTTTTCAGATTAGCATAATCAATGATGTTGGAAGGCATGAGTGGCGTTTCTCCTTCTGCTGTCTGCAGTGTCAGTGTACGTCCGTAACTTGATGTAAAGCAACTACAGCTATAGATAGTGTACAGAAAAAAAAATGTATAAAATGATTAGTTCTAGTGCTCTTTATCGATGTAGCTACGATTACAAGGGCATTTCAATAAATAAGGTAATGAGAACTGTGATGTGAGTTAATTTACTCAGGTAACTTGGCCACAAAACAGCGCCACCTATCGGCCATAAATGACTGGAGTCATTGAGATGCATAATAAGATTTCTGTGTGTGAAAGTATGGAGCTACTAAGAGGACATAGTCTTGAAAAACTGGAAATAATATGCTATTGAAGTAAAATGAGATTTTTTCATTATGCTTTTTTGGGGAATGCAATACTTTTGGAAGCAAAAGCAAAGGTTAACGTGAGATTACAGGTTTGTAAGTAAATGAAACTTTTTTTGGGGGTGGGGGGACGCTGCAATTTTGCGAGCGAATGTACTTTTTCTTAGGTAAATGCAAAAGTATTGAAAATTCCCCCCCCCATCTTGTATTTTCTACATTACTATGTTCCCTTAGAGGCTCCTTAGTAAAAGACACAACGCCAGCTAAAATGTATTGCTTGCTTGTAAAGGTTGTCCACACATATTATGAAAATATAAAATAGGTACCTTATTTACTGAAAGGCCTTTATATTATAAAGTCCCAGACTGATTTCTTGGTTCATCCCACTCTCTCTTGCCTGCTGTAGTTGTATTCAAATATTGTTCTAAGACATATGTTTTTCCTTTTCATATAGTTGCATTCTCTCAAAAATGTAGTGTTGAATCTCATGAAACCTGTCAAGAGCAATTCCTGATTATATTTACATCCTGAAAAAGAAGAAAAAGCTATTTTATTTAACAAGTCAGTTTTAAGGAGCAATATTATTGCATTGTGATGTTACGTTCATAATTTAATAACCTCCACACACTTTACTTTTCATAATGCAAAAATATTTTATTTGTATGCACGCTTAAGCAAAATTTGGTTTAAAATAATATATATATATATAATTATAGGGGGCAAGTGGACTTGACCTGGACATTTTTTTTGAGATTCATCAAGATTAAGCAAGCAGTTTAATTAGATTTTCTGCTAAAGTTAGTTCAGCTGGCTGTGGGTTATTATACAGTGAACACTCCTATTATTTTTCACTCGGGTCAAGATAAAAATGGCTACAGTCTTCTGAAACCTCTTTAAACCCAGTATTGCCAATGCTATGACAAAATCATACTATTAAATTGCATAGAAAAAAATGTAATTCACACAAACAGTTGAAAAATGTATATTTAAGTATATCAGTTCCCTTTATTTTCGGTTTATGAATTATCATAAAGGGTAAAATCCTTTTAGCTGCTTGGTATTTTTTGTGCTGTTTTAACAAGGCCTGCTGTGTCAGTGAACATTTGAATTAATATTCAAATATTGACATTGAGAAAGTCAAAAGATTTTGGATTTGTTATAAATGCAAGTAAATTCCCATGTCGGTTTAACATAGAATGCTAAATGTATCTGTGCATCGGTCCCTGTTAACTTGTATAGTCTTTTCTCAAGTGCTTTATGTTTGTATATACAATACTCCCTTAAATTATTTCCCCTGTTTTGCTCCTGTTGTGTTTTGTTCTTTGTTTTGCTGGCATGTCTGTCTTAGGGAGACTACACACTATGGTCAGAGATTTCTGTCAGTGCATTTTCAGTCAGGATGGTGTGCTTTATGCATGTAGAAATTACACCAGATGGTCACGTGACCAAATTGCTGCGACTCTGTATTAAATTGAATATAATTCTGCTTGATTTTAAACTTGCTTGCCATTTTAAAGGGACCGTTCACCCAAAAATAACAATTCTGCCATCATTTACTAATGTTGTTCCAAATCTGTTTCTTCTGTTGACCACAAAAGAAGATATACCGAAGAATGTGTGAAACCAAACAGTTTCTGACTCCCACAGTGTTGTTTCCATACTGTAGTAGTCAATAGGGACCAGTTTGGAAGAATGAAACAAGTAAATGATGACCACATTTTTATTTTTTTGGGGTGAACAGTCCATTTAAGGATTTGTTCTTAAAAGAAAAGCATAGGTGAGGTCTTAAGTAAACTGAATTTCTAATGTAATTTATCGCTGTTCTTGCTTCATGAACGAGGCTCATGTCATGTGCTGGACTGAAACGGTGGCAGAAATCAGAGCGGATATATGTGACATTGAAAAGCCTATTTTGGTGGGGGTTTTTTCTTTATTTCAATGCAATATTATTTAATGTGTGGCCAAAGTGTTGTCAACCAACATGCAATACATGATAATAAATCTACTCTCTGCCTTTGTTTTTCTACGGATGGATTTCAGCATCAGGGAAACAAGCTCAGCTTTGTTGATGTCAGACTCATTTTTTGGTAGCCATGTTATTTGACTTTGTGTCAATTGGTCAATTACCCAATGTGTTGTGTCGAAATAAATATTTTTTACATGCGTTGTTGCTTGAAGGAGTTTTTTACTAATTTCTGCAAAATATTTGAGATGTGTAATCAGGTGTAAAATAAACTTTACGGATTTAATATTGTGAATTATATTATTAATATGAAATGTAGACAAGACTAAAACAGTTTTATCAATGAAAAATTAAAATGTATCAATGAAAAATTAAAAAAAAAAAATCTTTTTTTTTTGTTAAACACACTATTAATAACTGTCAGATAATCTTGAATGACAGCTGACAGTTCTTTGACAAAAAAATATCTCATACTAAACTAAAATTTCAAAAATTATTAATATTTTAAATAGCATTTCAGCATCATTACTCCACTCAGTGTCAGGATCCTTCAGAAATCACTCTAATATGCTGATTTGCTGCTCAAGAAACGTATAATTATCAGTGCTGATTCATATTTTTGTGGAAATGTGATACATTTTGTCAGCATTCTCTAGTAAATTGTTTAAATTGCTGTGAGCCTAAGCCGAGGATGTAATGATCCCTGTGTGATGGCCTGAAGGTAGATAATGAACTCATGACACACTGACCCAACAGAAACATAGCAGTATCGATGACGACAGCCCATGTGTTTACAAGCTCAACGGTCATGTGCAGACTGTCATTTGACACAGCCATCTCCTTTTTTATTTCGCATCACTGGCTGAAATAAAAGATGGTTGTGAAATATGAAAACTGGACATTTGATACATTACTCATTTTTTATTTGCTCTGTCAATGCGTTCGCTTTTTAATATGACACATAATGTCTATGTTGTTCTACTACCCATTTAGCATATCTTGTGACACTTGTGACTCTGGAGCACAAAACCATTTATAAGTAGCACAGGTATATTTGTAGCAATAGCCAACAATACGTTGTATGGGGCAAAATAATAGTGCTGACTTGTGGTCCAGGCAAATGTATGTCAGACTAACGCAGAAAGTGAATATCTGCTTCGTTTTGTGAAATTAAATGAAGGCAAGTCAACTGTCAATGTTCATTATTTTATTTACATACATTTATTAATGTATTAGGCGTAATGGGAAAAAACCCGCGCACGAAGATTGCAGTGACGCTAATCTTCCACTCGACGGCGCCTCGCATTAATCAGGAAGACACACGCGATCACGTGACTCAGTCAAAATGGCGTCGGGGCAACAGTGGGTGTTGGTAGAGATGGTGCAAGCTTTTTACGAGGTATCTACAACTTTCTTCTTTTGATTTTTTTGATTTTTCATTTAGTAGAAATATCGACAGATTCTGTCAAATGTATCCATTTAAACAGCACCGGGCTGTGTGGAGGTATTAGGCTCTGTTTCACATGTAATCGTAAGTACTCTCATAATGTAACTCCAGGAAGCGCAGTGAACAGTATCAAACACGAGAGTCAGCCAGACAGGTGACACTCACTCACATAAATATACATTTACTCCATTAACTACAGTGCCCGTTAAAATACTAGACTGTTACTGTAAAATCGAGAGTTTTCCTTAAAAATGTAAGCTTTCGCCACTCTGTCTTTCATTTTGTGGCGTATTACCAGTCATTGTAGTTACTACAACTGTAATAGTATTTTGTGTCAATGGATTAAATTGTTTTTATGGGCTGCTGTGTGCTTTTTTTCGTAATACTGTAGCTCCATTTAATTTCTTTTTGTGTGTTATGATGGGTGATTAAACTGTCAACAAACCTGTATGATGTATTTTCCCCTTTGAAATGCATATATTAAATGTTTGTGGGAGAGTAAAGTAAAGTTTTATAGGAGAAATAAATCAACATGAGCACACTTAGATTCCTCTTGATAAATCTTGATAAATGTTGTACAGACATCTGATAAACCTCTTTAAAAAGGGCAGATTCATGCACACTTCAAAGGGTTACTCTACCAGAAACGTATGAAAGACATCATCAGAATAGTCCACCTCTATCAGTGGTTCAACCGAGGGTTAAGCAATTAATGACAAAATCCTCATTTTGGAGTGGAGAAACCTTTTAAACCTGTTACACATTTTCAGCATTTTCCCTCTACGATACATCTTACAGTTAAAAACATTGATATATAATAAATCAAAAGTCATTTATTAAACTGATGCGATTAATGTTATAAAAGTCGTGTTATTTTCTCTTCTAGGCACCAGCATATCATTTGATTTTAGAAGGTATCCTCATTTTATGGATAATCAGACTGCTGTTTTCCAAAACATATAAACTTCAGGAGAGATCAGACCTCACAGAAAAGGTGAGAGGTCCATTATGCACATATCACTTATTTGTAATCTAGTTCATTTTGTAATGTATGTGTGTTTGCAAACTTATTGTACATCATTATTTAAAAGTTTTGTTGACGGTTTTTGAAAATGTCTCCCTTTATCTGGGCAGAAGTATAGTAAAAGAGTAATGATGTGAAATATGATTTAATATTAAATAATATTAATTATTAAATTAATAATAATATAATTAAATTTCCAATTCCTGTGATGAAGCGCTGAATTAACAAAAAAATCTCAATAAAATATGCTGCTTCATATTTTAGTAAAAATGGTGATGCATATTTTTCCAGGATTCTTTTATTAAAAAACAAAAACAGTATTATCTGAAATTTGTAGCACTACAAACATAGCCTATCTACTCTCACTTTTAATCAATTCAATCCATCTTTGCTAAATAAACATTAATTTCTTACTGACCTCAGACATTTGAATTATGTAATATTTGTGTGTCATATTCTGCGCATTTTGTATCCATGTAAAGCAGCAAACTGCCAGGATCTGTGGAAGTTTTTTCATTATCATTAATAAAATGCTGTACGTTTATCTTTAGATATTAATGTGACTTATACATTTTATATAATGTTAAATTGTTACTATAGAGCTATAATTGATAATTATTCAGTTAGTTGCAATAACCAAACTAAGTCAAATTATTTATATAAAGTTTGGGTTCAGTAAGATATTTAATGGTTTATAAAGATGTAATTTATTAGATTAAAAATCCAGAAGAAAATTGTATTTGTTACTATAATTGTAAATGTTGGAAACAGTTCTGCAGGCAAATATATTTTTTGGAACCTGTGATTTTTTTTTTTTTTTCTTCTTTTCTCAGGATTCTTTGATGAATAACAAGTAAAAAAGAACCCATTTTTTCCCCAAATCTAAAACATTTCTAAAATGTAAATCTATGCTTTGACTTTTTTCTTCATTTAATAGATTCATGGTTAATAAAAGAATAAAGAATAAAAATGTACTGATCCCATACTTTTGATCAGTAGTGTAACAGTAAACTACTGTAACAGTAGCTTTGAACATTACCATCCATTTTAAATAAATGCTTCTCTTTTTAATATTTTAATGATCAAAGAATCCTAAAAAAAAAACTATTAAGCATCTCAACTGTTTCCAACACTGATAATAAAAAATCAGCATATTGGAATGATTTCTGAAAGGATCATGTGACACTGAAGACTGGAGTAATTATGCTTTGTATCACAGGAATAAATTACATTTTAAAATGTATTCACACAGAAAACATTATTATTTTAAATAAAAAAAAAATCTGGATTTATAATCTAATAAATGCAGCCTTGATGAGCATAAGAAACATCTTTAAAAACCATTAAATATCTTACTGACCCCAAATTTTTGAACGGTAGTGTATATATATATATATTATTTATAAAATTAAAATTATGACTAACAACAATTTAGAAATTTGTAAAAGTAAATCATGATATTAAAAATATTATACAGATATTGCTTTGATTTTATACAATTTCTTAGTGATGCTTTATAACATAATGTCCTGTTAGTTATCAGTAGTGCTGTTAGAGTATTTGTTAGTCTTTTTGGTAACACATTAGTTGACTACATTAGTTAACCTGAACTAAGAATGAATGAATAATACTTTTACAGCATTTATAAAAATGAGTTAATGTTAATTTCAGCATTTGCTAATGCATTATTAAAATCACAAGTTGTTAACATTAGTTAACTTTGAACCTTTACTGCTGTGTGTTTCAGGAGAAGGAAGAGTTGATTGAGGAGTGGCAGCCTGAGCCGCTGGTTCCCCTCGTATCTAAAGACCACCCTTCCCTTAATTATGATGTGGTCACGGGGTACGTCTTCAGCAAGTGGACACATTTCTGAATAAACCATGCTGTCTGCCGCGTATGGTATAATAATCGTTGTGTGCTGTGAGGCTGACTGAAGGCCGTGTTTTTCTTTTACAGGCCTCCAAGCCACAAAATCATTGTAAATGGGAAAGAGTGCATTAACTTTGCCTCATTTAACTTCCTGGGTCTGCTCGACAATGAGCGTGTAAAGGTTTGTAACATTTTGAGCGCTTTTCCATTCGTCACATTTACATACGCCACAGCTGCTCCTGATTGTAATGTACAGTTTGCTCTTTATTGCTAAATAAAGCTTGATGAATAGAAATAGCAGTGCTGGATTTGATTTGGAAAGCGTAATTTAAATGGTACTTACAATTACCAGCTGTAAGAGTTTTTAATGTTTTTTAAATGCATTTATGTGATTAAAAGCAGTACAGCTGTGAAGTGTTAAAAATAACTAAATCTGTTATAATATAATTTATTGCTGTGTTCAAAGCTGCATTTTTCAGCATCGTACCTTTGCATGATCCTTCAAAAATCGGTCTAATGTTATGATTTGCTGCTCAATTATATATAATGCAAATATAAACTCGGCACTGCTATATACCACCTATATCTTTAAATCAACAGGAAATGGCTTACACAATAGTTTTCCCTATTTTGACTGTTGTAGACATTAAAAACATATGTTGTTATTGGAATAGCATACACTGAGTCATGAACAATGTGATGTGGAACATGCAATAAACAAAGTAAATGATGACAGTTGTGATTAACAACTGTGAGCATGTCAAAGGTGACTAAAGTTCGTTATGTTCCTGATTAAAATCGTTGTACATTAACAAATGCATTAATCCTTACTGCGCTGTTCATTTGTTTTCAGGCGAAAGCTTTGTCGTCGCTAAAAAAATACGGTGTGGGAACATGTGGACCGAGAGGCTTCTATGGGACCTTCGGTTGGTAGATTTATAATCTGAAGTGTTTGCCTGTGTTGTGTTACTGTGTCGGTTTACAGCACTGAAATGTTTCACAGATGTTCATCTGGAGTTAGAGGAGCGATTGGCGAAGTTCATGAGAACAGAGGAGGCCATTATCTACTCGTACGGCTTCGCCACCATCGCCAGTGCTATTCCAGCGTACTCCAAGAGAGGAGACATCATCTTTGTGTATGATCGTGCTAAACCCAGCAGCCTTTCCACAGAGCACTGCCTTCTACATCCTGATCTGTCTGTCTCTCCTGTTTTCTCAGTGACGAGGCGGCGTGTTTCTCCATTCAGAAAGGCTTGCAGGCTTCACGCAGCTTCATCAAATACTTCAAACACAATGATATGGAGGATCTTGAGCGCCTTCTGAAGGAGCAGGAGATTGAAGATCAAAAGGTGAGGAGGAGACTGAAAACAAATTCAAAGTCAACAAGAATGTATGCCATATTTCCTGGTGAAACACATGGGAGGCCAAATTAGTCAAAATTAAATCTTTAAGTAAATGTTGAAATATATAAATAAATTGTTAAATACATATTTAAATAATTAAAGACAAAAATTCCTAAATATATTCCTACATTTATATATTGATTTATTGAATTATACATTTTTATTTATTTACCACATTACTTTTTTTTAGAGTTATGGTTTTCAGTATGTCATGAATGAATGTAGAGTAAGATTAAGAGTAGAGTAAATTAAATTATGCATACTTACAAACAAACAACAAACTCTAAACCTAACCCTGTACTTATTACAACCTAACCCAACACATTAAATAAAGCATTACAGATTTTAACAATGGGGATCGGAGTACAGTGAAAAGGTTATTATAATATTTTTCTCTGTCCATGTGGCATTTTTGTCAACAGAAATGATTTAAGAAAAAATGAAGTAGAAAAAATTCCCTTTTTAAAAAACAAAACTTATTTCTTTATTAAAATATGCTCAGATGAATAAAGTGCAGTAAGACTTACATTTACACAATCTATCCATGCTAACAACCACTCAAAAGGCTTTAGCAATGTCTAGCATTTGATGTTTGATGTTGCACTATACAGGTATACACACAATTTTTGTTTTTTTCTTAAGAATCCACGCAAGGCGAAAGTAATCCGGCGGTTCATTGTCGTTGAGGGACTCTATATCAACACTGCAGATCTCTGTCCACTGCCTGAACTGGTAAGTCTGCTTTGTAAATATGTTTCCTTTTAAATAAATTTGCTAAGTTATGACACATCAGATTTTTGCTTTATCATCATATGCCACTCTGGAGCACAAAAGCAGTCATAAGTAGTGCAGGTATATTTGTAGCACTAGGCATTGTATGGGTCAAAATTATTATTCATGTAAAAAATAAATTCCTACTGTGAATATATCAAAGCTTAATTTTTGATTAGTAAAATGTGTAGCTAAGGACTTCGTTTAGACAACTTTAAAGAAGTATTTCTATTTTTGTGTTCCCTCAGATTGCAGATTTGCAAGTAGTTGTATCTTGGGCAAATATCCTTACAAACCATTATTTATTAAGCAGTTTAAAATGGTTGACTGGTTTTGTGGTCCAGGGTCACATATGGTATGGTGTATAAAAGCTGAAACAACAAAAACCTTTCTGAATGCACTGTTTGTACTCTGACTCTGTGGTGTTTGCAAAGGAAAGCTTCGCTAATACTATACTAAAAAAATGGTGTTAAAAATGATATTTACTACTTTAAAACAAGTTTCACTCTCAAATTCTAATTTCAAAGAGACACATTGATTTAAAGGTGTAGTTCTCCCTAAATGAATGTTGTGCCCTTAATGTTGTTCCGATCCCGTTTTACTTTTGTTTATCTTTGAAACACAAATTCATATTTTTCTCCCTCTTCATTTCTGTTCCTCCATTTAAAAATCATGCAAAACTTTTCTGAACATATTTAATTCATGATTTTATTCACATGTAATAAATGCATGCATTTTTTTCTTTGTTTGTGCAAGTCATTGAACAAATCCGATCTGTGTCATATCTTAGCAAAAAAGAAATTACATTTAACTGACCATGTAAAGAAGGCTTTGCGTAAGCTATGTTTCAATTCAAAGATTTGAAACTGAATTTATGCACAAAACTGGAATATTGCATAAACGTTTGTGATTGTGAACAAAGCACCGTTTCTATCCAACATGTCAAAGAGATCAAAATCATCACTTCCTGGTAAACTGGCTGCTAACTGCTGGTTAGTCACGTTTTCCTGTCTCATAGCACAAAGTCACACTATTTCAATGCACATGGAGAAATTTATTTGACAAATGTGTTTCCATGTGTGCACGTTTTTTCTTTATCTATGTTATCCTTCTCAAATGTGTTTTTTCTTTTTTTGTTTGTTTTTTTAATTTATGCGCATCTTGCCGTTTCCATCCAGCGTTTTCTTTTTATGCAATATTACAAAATGTGCATAAAAATAGGTGGATGGAAATGTAGCTATCAACCACCAAGGACATATTTAAAAACGCTGTCTAATTTACACTTACAGAGTACATCTGTTTTTCCAGGTAAAACTGAAGTACAAATATAAAGTGCGAATCTTTCTAGAGGAGAGCATGTCATTCGGAGTGCTTGGAGAACACGGAAGAGGAGTCACAGAGCATTTTGGGGTCAACGTATGTCATATAAACTTCTATATAGTTTGAGGAACTCGGGTGTAAAATAACGAATCAGCAAAACCTACATGTTTGTTGTAATTTCAGATTGATGATATTGACCTCATCAGTGCCAACATGGAGAATGCGCTGGCATCCATCGGAGGTTTCTGCTGTGGACGGTCATTCGTTATTGATCATCAGGTATGATGAGCAATAACTGATATGCACCATTGTGCATGCTTTCTGAAATGGCAGTTTAGCATAATAGTGTTCCATTCAACTCAGAAAGACTGCATCATTTTAGTACAGAACAACTTTATGGTCTGAAGTCAGAGATATTGCATAGGAGTATCCTACATCTGACTTTGAATGGAAGCCAGAAAGCACAAATCCTAGCTTTAGCCTAAATTTTATTCCTATCATCTGTGGCTTGCTGTTCATTTTTCCACAGACAATCATTTTGACTTACTGTATGTACCTGAAATATTCTTTAATCTTAATACTTGATGTTGGGTTTATCTTTGTATTCAGTAAGCAAAGGATTTTATTAGTCAGTGTGTATTTGGCATATGGTACTCTAGAAAGGTTTGGCTGTCTGGTCATTGTTTAGATGATCAAAAGAAGTTTCCTTTGATGTATATTTTTCTATACACATGGTTTCTGAAGATAATTACATACATATGCGTTTTTAAATCTGGACATAAGAGCACAATTATCCTCGTGTAACCTATAGTCACTGAAATATGATCCAGATCCCTAGAAAAGCAGAAGCTCTTGCCTCAGTAATCCTGTCTGTTAAATAACACTGCTTCTTTGGACTGTCTAAGGGTTTGGTAATCAGCGGGAATCCTCTGATTGGACACATTATGCATTTGTTTTTGACACCCCAAGTGCTGTGATAAGTGATTTATTCTTTTCCGTGCCTGTTTGACTTTCATATAACTTCACTTGCGAATCACATGGATCATATGAGATCCGTTCTTCCCTTTAATGATGTGAAGGAAGTGAATCCACACGCTCTATTTAAATGCATATGGAGCGTCAATGATCTGAGCAGCTTGTGCAGCATTTGCAGATTTTCATACGGCCGCTTTCACTGATGAGAAAACGGTTGCTCTGGTAAAGGTTTGAAATACATAATAAGAAGCATAGCAGCAGACCGCAGCAATTACAAGGCCGAATATTAAAGACTTTATATGAATATAATATTAAAATAAAATTGCAGAGAACTATTTTTAATACGCCAGTGAATTTTATCGCCTAATTACTTTGCAAGTGTTATAATAAGTCTCAGTTAGCTTTATGCAGTTTAAATAAAATGCACAACAGATACAATTTAGTTTTAGTTTACTTTTTTCTACCAGGTACCATTGTCTTCAAACTTCTCATGTCTAAATCATTGGCACACCAAGCTTTGTATAAATGCATGTTGCAAATCACAAATCTAGAAGGATTGCCTTCTAAAGATGATTTTCATAATTATTGCACTCAAAAATGAACATTAATATGTTAATGTGTGAATTGGTGATTGAATATGAATGTGTTTTCTCATGTTGTCAGCGTCTGTCAGGTCAGGGTTACTGTTTCTCAGCGTCTCTTCCACCTATGCTGGCCTCTGCTGCTATTGAAGCCCTCAGCATCATGGAGGAAGATCTAGGTATTTACATGAACAAAAGCAAATGCATTATTGTATTTTTTCCAGTTATTTAGCAAATTATTACCTTTTTCAATTGCTAAAGCTACCTCCCCAAGTAGAATTATTGAATTATTTTCCCTACTGTAATATAAGATGACCGAGCATTTCTTTTCCACTAACTGCATTGGCTGGACTTGAAAGAAACCCCTCTGATAATCAGCTGATCCAAACCATATGCAGCTACACTCAAACATACTTTCTGATAGAAAATGGCCATTATTTTTAGCCGTATTTGCTAGGCCCGTATTAGTCACTTTTTGAATCCACTGTTTGTCTCTGAGCTTATTGGTGTGACATGGATGAATGAATACTTTTCCAGGTCTGGAAAAGTATGGAAAAATATTTCAATTTCCAGACTTTTGCCCCTGTTTAGTAAGATTTAAGAATTTAATAAAAATACATTTATTTTATAAATAGTAAGATTTCATGGCAGCTGTTTACTGATTGTCAAATATACACTTTTGATTTGGCTAAAAGCAGATTTTGTATCTGTTAAAGAGACCTAAATAGCAATATAATAGGGTTTTTAAAAGATCCTCTAACTTGGCAAATTTTCTCATTAGCCCATTTTTGTCATGGCTTCTGCACCTCCACAGGGTACGCTTTAAATTGGTCATTATGACTTGATAATACAATAAGAATAGCCAAATTTTGAGCATGTTAATCTGTTAATCCATGCTCTCATTTTATTCATAGTGATGCACAAAGGAAATGGGTTGTATCAACCATTAAAAAGAAATCTTGTGTGCATGCAGGGACTTTGCAGGTCAAGAAAATCAATGAAACAAATTCTTGAGAAATATACTCTGAACAGTTAATATTAAAGATGATCTGAAAGTGTACCCAGAGGTTTGGACTCCGTCAGGGAGATCTGGCTCTGATGACTCTCAGTGGGAGTCGAGTGGAGGTCAGTTGACTCCATCACGTCACATTAGTGTGTGTGGATCGAGGCCAGCCTCACTCATGCCAACATCAACTCATTATCGGCTGAGTCTGGATCTTTTGATCTGTTACATATTTTTAGGTTCAAAACATACTCTTATGCAAACGCAAACAAAAACACAAATTATGAACTGCAAGTATGCTGTCTCAATGTACATAATGTGTGTTCTTGCATTACTGTGAGCTTAACTAGTGCTTGACTGGTATGTTTTTTGTTGTTGTTGTTTATTTTGTAGAGCAAAATGGCCAAGTATTTCACCAAGTATTAAAAAAAGTTGCTCTAAAATTGCTTTTTCTCTCGCAGGCCTTTTCAGGGTGTTACAGGATAAGTGCAAACACGTCCACAAAGCGCTACAAGGGCAAGTCCGTTTCACCTCCTTTTATTGAATAAGAAAAAAATGAAACAATCTATGAAACCCAGAATGCTGTCTGGTCGTGATTTTTGTGGACATTAGTGATAATTTCACTGGTGTTTTTTTTGTTTTTGTTTTTTTTGCAGGACTCCAGGGCTAAAGGTGGTCGGAGAGTCTTTAGCTCCTGCTCTTCATCTGCAGCTGGAAAACAGCACCGGATCCAGAACAAATGACCTGAAGCTGCTCCGAGCGATTGTCGATTACGTACGTTACAGCAGCAGATCACGCATAACAAGCCAGCGGTCTTATTGTGCACTCACATTATGTTTGGTCATTTCTATAGAGTTTGGAAAGACAGATCGCACTCACTTTGGCTCGATACCTGGAAAAAGAAGAGCGTTTTCTTCCACCGCCAAGGTGATAGCCGTGAGCTATTTCATCCATAAAACCTCTATGAAATCGGGTTTAGCTGTAAAGCTGATGTTTTTGAGCATGTGTGTCCTCAGCATCAGAGTGGTGGTGACCGTTGAGCAGACGCAGGAGGAGATCGAGAAAGCAGCGCAGTGCATTCGAGAAGCAGCGGTGAAGATCCTGAAATGACGAGCACAAAGCATTAAATGTGTCATTGGCGGGAGATCAGCTGTGACCACACCATTCCGCATGATGGTTCGGTGACCTTTGACCCTGACGACCAAATCGAATGAATGGATACACTGATTGAATATTGTATTTATGTTTTCCATACCTGCTGTACAGAGAATGTTGATTACTTTTAGTCTTCATTTCACATTGAAATAAACGCTGCGCTGGTTTTTCCCGCTGTTTGCAGTTGGTATGCACCATCAAACCTATTTATGTCTTGAATAATGATGGGAGATTTTGACTAATCAACAATAAATATGGCATAAATAAAGAATAATTATTTTATATATATATATAAAGTCGTTTTTATATACACTAATATTTACATTCCTTTGTTTACCGTTGACCAAAGAGTTGCTTCTTTACACTTGAAAGTGATTTCACAGTGTTTATGCACTAATACGATTCTGAATAATGCGGTTATTCTTATTTTGACAGTTTTGGTAACTCATGCATTGTGAGTGCACTGGGTCAAGAGCATACGCTTGCACACAGCAGTAGAGATGTCGAATTCCAACTGGTTTTGAATCTGTCATTTTGTCAAAATGTAACATTGTTTTCAAATAAATTTCAAGAATTAAACACATTTCAGCCTTTAAATAGTATTGTTGCATTAGTTTTTATAATCTTTTTCAGTACCAATAATAAATTGCCTACTGAATCATATTTGAAACCTGCAATGCCTTCTGTTGTCAAAGGACTTTTAGTGCAACTGTACAAATGCCCACCTTTATGTGTTTTTGCTGTAAAATTAATTTTAGAAGTAAATATAACTTGTATGTTGTTCATAATATTTCAAGATGAACACATACTTGACTGCAGCAGCTTATATAGACATAATTGTTTTTTACTTAATTATCCCAGCAACAAATTATATGCATCTTATGTACGAATCCACTATACTTTTTTTTTTTTACTTTTCTTTTTAAGAACTTTTTCCTTTTTTTTTTTTTTTACATTTTTAAAAATATATTTTTAGGCCTCTGAATACCGCCATTAAAATCCTGATACAGCAAATATGATATTCGTCAAAACACATTTATTTAAGTGCTGTGAAATGATTAATCGCACCCAAAGTTAAAGTTTTTGTTTACACAATATGTGTATAGTGTGTATATTTATTATGTATATGTAAATACAAATGCATGCATACATATATTCATGATAAATGTTATGTTTAAATGTTAAATATATTTATATAAAATATAAGAATATAAATATATGCATTTAAATATTTTTTAAATGTGTGCGTATTTATATATGCATAAATATACACAGTATGCAGATGTATCATATAAACCAAAACTTTTATTTTGGATGCAATTAATCACGTTTAATCGTTGAACAGCATTTAATTAATAAAAATGTTTGGTTGGCTCATTTTAGAATGAGTGCATTCGCATGAAACAATGTTTTGAAAAGGAAACACTATTCTTTATATATTTAATTATTTTGTGTTGTTTAATTTTATTAGTTTTTTCGATTCTGGCAGCTATGAATCCTTTACGCAAACCTAATTATTTAGATTTGTGAATTCTTTACTAATTGATTTGAAACTGTTATCAGCTATCTGGTCAGGTGAAACGTTTTTTAAGAATTAGATTTTAATTTTAATTAATTTTATTGAGTATTTATTTTCTTAATTTTGTGTCTTATTTATTATTAATGTTAAAATATTTCTACAACTTAAAGTTTTGTGAAGATTGATATTTTTTCTGGATTCTTTAATTAATGAAGAGTATAAAAACAATTCATTTGCATTCATTTGAAATATTAATAACGTAAAGGTCATGAATGTAATTTGTATAAAATGAACGCATCCTTACAAAATCTTTTTAAATAGTGGTGAATTTATTTCACCACTGGGTGTCGTATTTTTTCAAGGTTATCAAACCATTTCCATTTCACTAATCCTACTATGTCTAGAAATTCCTCGTAACCTCCTTGGAGCGTCGGGACACGTGACCTCTTTAATATTCATTAGCCAATCAACGTTTGCGTTACAGCAAACCAGAGCCAGCAAACTAAGCGGGCCTGTTGATTGAGTGTAATGAATATTAATGAGCTGCGCCTTTGCCGTAGTAGGATTCGATGGATCCGTCCTACGTCATGAGGAGCTGGAGTTACTCGTTCACTTTTCTATTAGGAGACTTTGGGACACTTGAACGGGATCAGCGGCGATCGACGAACACCTTTCGATTGAGCGGGATGAAACGCGTTATTCTCTTGCAAACGAACCATCAAAAAGAGTTTCATTCACTGTACACTTAAGACAAAACGCGCTTTGTTCGCACGCGCAAACTTACTTATCACTTGTGGAGAGATCTGGAAGTTTAAACGCACCGATTCCCAAATCCAGCTGCACCAGAGCAGCGTTCCCAGTAAGGATGTACACACTGAGGATTACAAGCAGAACATATCTGTGGCTCATATCCATCCTCCTCACAACAATCACATACACAGGTAAGGCTTTCCTTATTAAATGTGTGCGAACGTTAAGATTTTGTGCTTGGAGAAATAAAATTGTAAAAAGGAGGAAAGTTTTTATTTAAAGAGTCTATGCAATTGCTATACAATAAAAAAATGTTTTGCTCTCCAAAGCACGCTTTTCATGAAGTTTAAACACCAAGTGCATTCAAACAAAGTGCTTTATTAAAGTTGAAGTCAGCTTTAAGAAATTGAAGTTGCCTAAATGTTGCATTCCAATTCCTTTTTTTTTTTTTTTTTTTTGTGAAAATTTGAGATGATTTATGCTTTTGGTTATATTTATGCTACACATTTATGGTACACATTTGCTTCACCTTGATATAATTAAGCACTGTTTCTGGTTGTAACACTTAAAGAAATCAGGTTTAATTAATGTTACACTAGAGCCATGGGGTTTGTTTGCTGAAACTGGCTGTTGATTATCAGATGCATATTTTGGGATTGATTTCTTGTTAATTAATTTCCCTCCCTGCAGGAAGGAGGTGACAGATGCTGAGATTTCCTGTTTTGAGTTTGCGCTCTTTTTTTGACCATTTGGCTGGAGTTTAAAGGGGGATGGGACGTTCTTGGTGTCTCCTACCAACTTTATCACCCTGTGCTAAAACTTTGTCAGTGGCTCTTGAGATTGTGGGCCTGGAGCACTGCAAGAGTGGAGCTCGCTATCGATTAGGCGTTCCTGCACGCACAACACCACGTGACTGATTCATGTTTATCAGTCTTGCGACTTTTGTTGGTCTACAAGTGTACAACAACTACTTTTACCTCAGACTTGAACGCTGCAGTCGTGAATTTGCGCGTCTGCAGCGTAGACTGCTTAGGGTCGTTCACACTGAACGCGTTTTTGTCTTTATAAATGCGAGAAGTAGCACAGTGGAATAAAACGAGATGTACAGATGTTTTATTTATTAATTTATTTTTTTAATAAATGTACTTCCTTATTAAATTGACGAGGTTCGAACGGCTCAGAATGTGAACGTTTGAAAAGGGGGCGTATGCGCTTTGAGTTCTTGGGTTTTTATTTAAATTTTGGTTGCAAACATTGAGTGAAAACCGAAACAATGCTGTATTTAAAAGTATTCACTGCTTCCATATTTTTTACATTTTTCTCTCGTTTTTGGGTAGGCCTTTTATTACATTTCTGCCTTCAAAACTGTCTGTGCTTGTAATGCAAATTGTTTAATTTCATTAATGTTTATCATTTCTTAATATTTGTAATTTTCTATTAGGGTATTACAGTAAACTAAAACTAAACTGTAACTAAAATGAGCACTACTGAAATGAGATATATATATATATATATATATATATATATATATATATATATATATATATATATATCTCAGAGATGAACACAAAACTTAGTAAAAATTTTAAAA
>JAUCMS010000002.1:3308571-3319961 GCA_032357445.1 Enteromius radiatus
ATATATATTTCTCCGAGCTTAACAACAAAATTAGTAAAACTTTTAAAAGAAAATAAATGCATAAGACAGGTATTGAGAATAATCAATAGATCAAAACAGTCAGTGATGCTAAAAAAACACCATCATACAGTTGCATATAAATGCAAAGTATGCAGTTGAAGTTGGATCACATTTATGACCCTGGAGCACAAAAGTTTTATAGTAGCATAGGTATATTTGTAGCAGCAGCCAACAATACATTGTATGGGTTGAAATTATTATTATTATTTTCTTCTTCTATTCCAAAAATCATAAATATATTAAGTAAAGATCATGTTCCATGAAGACGTATTGTAATTTTCCTGCTGACAAATAAATCAATGGTAAAAAATGTCTCAAACCAGCCCAGCTGGTTTAAGCTGGCTTTAAAACCAGCCCACAGACCAGCTGTAACCAGCTAAACATCATGTTGTGTTAAGTCTTCATCATCCCCTGGATTGCTGTCATACTCATCTTCAGTCTTGATGGGGGTAGCTGTGTTTCTGCCTGTCAGCAGGAGTTTCAACCCTTCTGACTCACACTTTCAACCATCAAAAAGGTGTAGGAGATCTTCAAGAAGCCCATTGACATGCTAATTGATTCACTTGCTAATAAGAGTCCCTGAAGCCACAGACAACTGAATCAGCTTCAAACAATGCCGAGCCTTGACTGAGTAGTGGGCTTGTGTTTTCAAATAGTCAGGTCTTTATTTGCAGATCCTTCACTGTAATGCCTTCTCCTTTGAGCTTAATGCCTGCTCCTTTCAGCCGTTTGCATATTTACACTTTTGGGTTTTTAGAGGTTAACACTGAATGAATGTGTTAATCATTAAAAAACAAAAGGGTTTGGTGTAAGGCAGGGGTTCTAAGCTGTTTTCAAACCCCCTCCAAATATCATGACCCCTGGAGAATGAACCCTCTTCTAAAGTTTGAAGTGGAGAGTAGACATTTCTAGAAAGACACCAAAGGTACAAACAATTTTTGGTGCTTTCAGAGATGTATATTTTTCATATTTTAAAAACTTACATTCTAGTGTTTTCCATTTTCACTTTAATTTCATTCAAAGTTTTAGTTTGTATTTTAGAATTTTAATAGTTTATAATATACATATATATAATGTATATATAAACATTAAATTTGTCAACATAGTTTTTATTAATATTTATTTTCATTTTTATGCTTTATTTTATTACACCTTAAATGAAAACAGTAGGCTAAGTTTTGATTAGTTTCAATCAATAACTTTAATAAGGACTTTAACACTTCTGGCATTGTGGGAAAAAAAGAGAATCTAGTGACTGTTTAAAATAATGGTAATACTAATAATACTTTCACTACTCCTACTACTAATAGTAATAATAGAAATAATAATAATAGTAACTTAAAATAAGTTAAAAAGTGAAAATGCATTATCAAAACAAAAATTCAGGAGTAGGGCAACATGTGTCAGAAAACATCTTATATATAATGCTTTTCTGATTGAAGGTCAACAAGGTATGGCAAAGTGGATCTCATGAAAAATTTATCACATCATATCATATCATATCATGTGATAAATGCCCTGAACTTTTTATGACATCCACTTTGCTATACCTTGTTGATCTCCCATCAGAGAAGTCATGACTTAAAGATAGCAGGTTGTCCAGCAGAGATAGCAGGGTTGCCTTGATTTCTGAAACAAAGGTCTGTTGTCCTCCTTTTATGGCCGTCTGTGGACCCCTGTGGGCAGAGCTGCTGTTGAGCTGTGAAATGAGCTGGACGTGATTGTAGAGTTAGCCAGAGTTCAGTCAGTTAATCCAGAGTTGACCAGGGCAAGAGGAAAATCTTCAAAGCGCCCGTCATTTAAACAAAACAAAAAAAAGAGCGCGGTAAGGCATCTGATCCTTTAATACTTCTGGAAAGAGCCAGTTTAGCCATGGGAAAGACCTCGTCAATTACTGGGTGAAAAATACCCATGTTGTACGCCTTGATGTTAGTCATTCTGTAACCTTTCTTAAACGCACATACAGGTTATCTAATATTAAGGCAGTTATTATTTCATAAGTCTTGTTTTTTTTATTGTGTTGTGTTTTTGTGTTAGTTAGCTGTAGTTTTTATTATTATTGTTATTAATATTTAATAAAAACAACCAAAGCATATGTTTCATATGAATTGAAATGCAGGATAAAAAACATGATTTTTGCATATTTTTAGTTATCTGTTTTTGTAAATAAACTCCTCTTCTATTTAAAAATAAATTGGCAATACGCAAAGTTTGGGGTTTGTAAGATTTTTTTTCTTTTTTTTCGTGTTTGAAAGAACCAAGGATGCATTTTTTTGTTCAAAAATACAGTAAAAATAGTAATATGGTGAAAAAATGATTACAATAATTTAAAAACGGTTTTCTGTTGTAACATGTTAAAATATAATTTATACCTGTGATCAAAGCTGAATTTTCAGCATCGTTACTTCAGTGTCACATGATCCTCCAGAAACTATTCTAATGTCCTGATTTGTGTTGTTTATTATTGTTGTGGAAACTGTGATAAACTGAAATTTTCCCAGGCTTTTTCATGACTAGAAAGTTCAGAAGAACAGCATTTATTTGAAATATTTTTTGTAACAATGTAAAAGTATTTACTGTCACCTTTGATCATTTAAATGCATCCTTGTATTAATTAGTATTAATTTCTTTTAAAAAAAAGTTTAAACAATATTTTAATGAATTTTTGTTTAATATGTTTTAATTAAATAAAGGAACAAATGAGGAAACATAATAATACATCTAAATATTTATTATTTTTATATATATATATATATATATATATATATATATATAATAAATGCATTGTAGGAGTGGCTGATATGCTTTGGTTAGGATTCATAACATGCACTTCGAGGCTTTATTCTGTAAATGTATATAACTGACCAGTGAAAACAGACAGATCAAGACTTGTATTAAAAATGCCATTTTACGGTAATTGCAAGATGGAAACAAATGTGGAAAACCAAACTGGAAATGCGTTTTGGTGGACTGATGAATGCAAAGCAGATGATTGACGCCGTGGAGCTGATTCAGAGCAGCTTCGGCCACATAGAAAGAGACATCAGAAAGAGGAAATATGTCCCTGACTGCCAAGCCAGTTAAGAGTGCTGTGGTCCGTGGTCTTGCTTGTGGAATGGAAATGTTTTTGTAACATTATTGAACCCTCGCATCCCTAATCCAAAGCATCTCTAATCAAAACATAGCAACAGAGGTCGGCACCAGCGCTGTCCTTCCTGAAGAAGGCGAGGAGTTTGGAGGAAAACGGCGCTGCTGTGCTGTGGATCATAAGCCCATGCAGGCAGTAGATCTCAGTGGTGCGTCATCAGGAAACCTGATCAAAACATTTAATGGTGCAGTGATGCTGGGAATAAAGCAGTGCTGACTGAAGAAATCACATTAAATGAATGCTCTCTTACAGAGAAATTGAGTTTTTTATCAAATACTTTTTTACATAAAGGATGCATAAATTGATCATAAGTGACTGTAAAGACACTATATATATATATATTACACACTATATGCTATACATAGAAACTTAATTTTAAATTCTAATAGTATTTCACAACTTTTACTATTTTTACTTTATCAAAAAAATGCAGCCTTGGTGAACGTAAGAGACTTCTTTCAAAAACAACCCCAATTTTTTGAAGGGTTATATACAGTCTAAGTATAATGGAGGTGGAAACTTTTATTAGCGTTGTATAAAGTATAGAGACATAATGCAAAGTGACTTATTTTTATTTTTGCTGAGTCATACAGTATTATAGTGACGGTTTTGGGATGTGATGACAGATTTCTCTTGCAAGCTATATTGCTGTTTTACGCATTAGTACATTAAGAGCGTGACTTTACGGTCAGCTCCATGTTGGCCTTCTGAGCAGCGTGAAAACAAAACTCTGTTTCATATTTTGATTCAGGTCAATGACTTGCATGAGCAAGACGTTTATGGCTTTTCCTTTGTAATCATTAACATATTACTGCACTTTTCCTTCTTCCTTGCTCTTGAATGCTTGTTTTTAAGCAATAACCTGATTAAAATGGAGAAAGAATTGCCCATGAGCCATTTATTTGATACTGATTATTTAACCACATTAAATCGAAAGGGTTTTTGTGCTACTTTCATACATTTTGATCTAATGTGTATGACTGAGCATTTTGCTGATTCAGATCAAATAAAATAAACCAGATGTTTTGTAGGCTGTTCTGTGTGTAAGTGCTTACTTGCACTGTTTAAAAAAAAAGGGGTCAGTAAAATTTACGGTAAAAAATAGATGTGGTTGCCAGAATTTTACTGTAAAAAGCATGGCAGCAAAATTTCAACTTGCATTTACATGCAAGTACTGTAATTTCGTTAACTGATAAAATAAAACATTAAGACCAAAGATGGCATATTACCGTGAAATTACATGTAACGTCCAATACAGTTTTTCACTGTATATAGTTTGGGAACTTGCCGTTAACCATTTAACAGATTTTTACTGTAGAATAAAAATCACAGTAATTTTTATTTTTTTTTTTACACACAATCACCCGTCTACTGGTCAGATTGAAAATTATACAATCAGATCTAATAATTATAAATAGCCATAAAATCCTGTTTCCACCACAGAATGAAAAATAATGGTAATCACAATTTTTTATCTCACATTTTTGACTATATCTTACACTACTGAGGAAAAACTTTTTCTTTTTTTTTTTGGGCAAGATGTAAAATCATAATTGCTGACTTTTTTCCCCCCAGAAATGAAAGCTTGTATCTCTCAGTTCTGACAAGAAACAAAGGCTGAATTATGACAGAGAAAGTCTCAATTACTGAAACAGGCTTGCATAGATAATGACCTCATTGTCAATAAAAAGGCTTGGTTATATAAATTTTCCACTATTTTGTTCCATGGACTGTATATCTGCTCATATTTTTTGTCAAGCGTATGTTCAGCGGTGTGATAAACAGCCTCGCTGCTCTGTGCCAAACATGTGCTGGGATTGTTCTTTAAGTGCCTGTTTTTGGACGTCTCTAAAGTGACTCCCACACCTATGATTTTCCTTGACAGCTTAAGGACCCCGATTCGTCCAAACGCCACATTACACCAACAAGGTGACATTTTTCCAGAGGCCACCCAGAGTTAGATCAGAAATAAACTATAACGTTGAGCAGAGCCTCAGCACTAATCTCTCTTTGGAGGAGAAGGACATTAATGTGGTTGCCTTCTGTTGGAAAATTGGCCTGCGTCTCTGTCTCTGGTGCCACTCTGCTGCTTATGTTGGGAGTTATTTTTTTTCCACTTTGCATGACAGATAAAAATAGACTATCAGACAAAAAGCAAAATGCTTATTCATGCTTATACGTCATATTCATATGGCAGGTTTGAGCTGCGTTTTTCTTAGAGATATTAGCTCAGCCAGACGTGTTTGAGAAGACTGGAGCTGAAGAGGCTCACATAACTTGGGCTGATCAATGCTGGAGAATTGAATTTAATGCAGTTTGAAATATTTTCAACTTTAAAAGTTTGGGCCTTAATTTTACTGGTCCAGTATGAGCTCAGTGTTCTCATCACCATAACTGCTTGATATATCAAATGATACTAAAAGCACATGCAATTTACATTTATATATTTTGTTTTAAGAGTCCATTTTTAAAATAACCGGACCGTTTATTTCATACGTTAGGCTTTGCTCGGTTAAACACCTCTGAGTTGCCATTGGTCCTTATTGAAAGTGAGACGGTGTGATCTTCAGGTTTAGTAAAAAAAACGTAGCATTGAAATGTTAATAAACTTTATTTGTCACCTATTGAGCTTCTCTGAGTGTATCAGAGCCTCCGTGATGACAGAAGATTGTTCAATTCCTGTGGAGCTCTAAGCCCCTTTGCTCAGTAGCTGTTAAAGTGCAAGTCCTGGCAGGAACTTCTGTCAGGACTTTGGACATTTGAGTCTGAGGAATGAAACTGTACCTGTAAAACATCAGCACGTTTTATTTAGTCCAAATTTGAATGGAACAAACATATTTCATGAGGTGTGAATACTGCTGGGCAACGCACAGGGAAAAGCAGCTGTGCGCCTCCATAAATACCACTTGATGTGTTTAGATGAGGAAATGGCCGATCCTCTAGCTGATGTGTTTTCAGAAACTGTAAGAAACTGCCTTTAATCTAGTGCCTTGTAAGATGTTAATCAACAGTACTTGTTTGTGCATGAGCATTGCTGAGTGTGTGCGCCCGTCTGTGTGTGTGTGCGTGTGTGTGTGTGCGTGCATGCCTGCAGGCCATGTTGGCAGACTTTAGTAAAGAGAAAGAGGGTCAGAAAGCTGTGTGCTCAGAAGGGAGGGTTGTGGGTGTAACTTGCAAATATGGATAAAAGGAAGATTGTACAATAAAGATGACTTTCAAGATATGACATTGAACAAATGTAAAAAAAAATCAGTTTATTTACATTCATGGAAAGCATTTCTAAAGCTAACTTGAACTATGAATCCTTTTTAGTTAGTGATGAACTGTAAGTGTAGGAATGCTTGTGGTTATTTAATTTTTCCTCATTTTTAATTTTCTAGGAGTAGAAAGAAATTTGAAATTGCAGTTTTTAACCCCAACAGACCGACTGAATGAAAATATAATCCATGTTAAAGATGATAAAATCATCACAATAATCCACTAGTCGGCTCCAGTCCGTCAGTTAATGTCTCGAAAAGTTAAAAAGCATGTTTAAAAGAAACAAATCCATCATTAAGATTTTAAATACTCACTTCTTGGCAAAATATGAGTCCATAATGCATAACACTTCCTCCAGTGCAAATCCACCCATATATTTGTTTAGAGCTGTTTTGGACCGCTTTGGCTTGTAATTGGTGCTTGATCTGTGCAGATTTCTCTCCTGATTCAAACCAGACAAGATGACTTTTTCATTGGAGAATATGTTATGGATTATGCACTCATATTTTAGCTGGAAGCAACAGTTTAAAGTTAAAAGCACTAGAATGATGGAGTTGTTTTTTTAAAAAGAAACAACTGTTGTGGTGTGGATTATTGTGATGTCTTTATTAGCTGTTTGGACTCATTCTGACAGCACCCATTCACTGGTGAGCAAGTGAACAAGTAATCTTTCAATAATTTTTCATTTTTGGGTAAACTGTTCCTTTTTCCGGAAGTTTTGAACCACTAAATCAAACTCCAAAGCACCTTTGTTTTCAGCAGATTTAGTCTGGTGAAATAGTATATTGTATATTGAGGCCTTTGCTAATGCACCTAGTAGTCATGTAAGGTGAAATCCTGCTTCATTTTATCAGAAACTATAATATTTCCTCATGGTTGTATAAAGACAGACCCATAACTTGCATGTTACTGAAACAAACAAAAACGCAAAGGGTCAAAAACTGGAAACTAATTTAGTTTTCATAATGTGAAAACATGTATTGTTATGAATGGCACTTAAATAAGACATTTGTAATTCCTGTAGATCTTACATACTAAAAGGAATTTACGAAACGTCCTTCTCTCGACCTCTCCCACAGAAAAAGAAACAAATGTCTAGCTCACCTGTCCAGATATAGTTATCGTTTGTGATCCTTATGCCTTCATGAATCAAGGATTTGTAGAGAAGCTTGCGTCGAAACTGTTGGAGAAATGAAATGTGTTCTGGCCTTCAGCCAGCGATAGATCTGTGCGTTCATCGCCCATCCGTCAGTGAGGCCTGATTCACGTCTGCGGCGGCAGGTGTTCACCGCGGATCACTGCACTCCATCAGCTGACGGAGCCGACAGATACTGATCCTCAGAGCCTCTCAGCGAGATAAGCCAAGAAACTAATAACCCAGAGGCATGTTCTGTTGGCTTCACACTTCCAGGGAGGAATTTATTCAAAATGTATTCGCTTCGCCTTCCGCATTGACAGGAGACACTCGAATATTCTAGCTCAAGCAGTCATGGTGTTGGTTATACGGTGTGGTTAATTAGTTTTTATTTATTACATTTTTTGGTAAATACACATTCTAGTACCAGCATAAAATTAAGCACAAGGAATGGAAGGCCATTTCCGCCATTTGAATTAAAAAAAAAAAAAAAAGAAAGTAACTGCGACTTTTCCCCCACAGTTCTCACTTTAATTCTTGGTATTGTGAAAAAATTCAGAATTGTGAGAAAGTTGCAGTTCCCCAATTTAACTGATGTAAACTCTGATGTAAAACTCTGAGAAGAAAAAACAGAATTGTTAGATTTTGTTCAAATTTTGATTTCTCAATTCTGAGAAATTGCAACCTATTTTTGTAGCAATCTTTAAGTTTGTTTGTTTTGTTTTGTTTTGTTTTCTCAAAACTGCTGGATTTTGAGAAATGAAGACAAAATTTGAAGGTCTAAAGGCTGGGACACTAGCCTGGGCCCGCCCATACTTCCTGTGACGCTACTTTCAATTTTGCCAGTCAGTCTGGCAAAGCTGCCATATTAGAGCATTTCCATTCCCAAAAAAAGTGGGAACCAATGAGAAACGAGCCCCCCCGGCACGACTGAGGAGGGTGTAACGTGATGAGGCAGCAGTTCTGCGACCGGAAACCATACTGGCCTTCAAACATGGGCAGCAACAATCGTTCGACTCTGCTGTTTTGTTACTTAATTTGTTACTGTGGCTTTAAGTTCCGTCGCTACACATGTCATCGGAATGAGTGGTCTGATTGGTTGTAGATTCGTCCAGTAGTATACAGAGGCATCTGATGGACGCAGGTTAAGCCCGCCTCCCAGAAGGCGGGTAGTAAGGCAGCTTGGCCAGACTAAGCTCCCATGAGCTTTATAGTCGCGGAAGCCAGGCTACTGGGACACAGCAAGCCGATGCCAACCAACTAGTGGCAATGGCTGTCAATAGTAAATATTCACCATTCAAACTGAGACACTGGAACAAAATAAATGCGAGAAAAGCAGATATATGAAACACAAACAAAGCAGTGTTTGCACACCATTTTGAATGTCAGTAACTGATATCACTTTCCCTGATGCCGATTCACATGTTAAATCAGACCGATGTGAGCCCCACAGAGTTGACGAGTGGAACACGCATCAAACCGACTAGCCTGAACTTGCTTGCTGTCGGCCAGACCAGAACCGATGGGTTAATAACAATAATATATATATATATTTTTTATTCAATTCAGTCATCGTGGAAATAGGCTTCCATATCACTCCCCAAAATAGTGTTTAAGCATCGATTTTATTTTTAAAATAATGGCTGAATTTAGAGCAGAAAGTATGAAACAAAATATCTATCATTTACATTAGTTCAAAGTTTTTAAAATTGTGAAACTCACAATTCATACAAATCAAAGAACTATCCATTTCAGTGTAATTTAGATTCTTGTAGAGACATAACCATAACCAGTTGATGTAACTGATATAAACCCGTTCCTCGTGTACGTTTGAGGAGTGTGTGGCTTTTATATGTGGCACAGGGATATGATATGTCTTTTTTCCCCTGCTGTTGTGTGAAAGCATTGATTTTGATTAATACCTGCTTTGATAGAGATGGAAGTGTGTTTTCAGCAAACTGCTGTTTCATGTGGAGCTGCTGAGATGCCGGGCTCTTTAATGATACGCAACGAAACGCTCTGAAATCTGTTTTTAATTTGCCTCCTAAACAGTCACAGGACATTGCCTCATGTTTAATACCGCATACTTCCACAAGTATGTAACGGTCTACCATCGCCTGCCTCTTTTGGATTGGGATGTATATTTTCTTGCACTCTGGGCTCTTTTAACTTCTCTTTAACATAAACCTGTGCAGTTGTTGTTGTTGCTCAAACAACAAAACAGAGTTTCGTGAAGAGACCAAGAGTTTCTTACATAAGCTTTGAACATTAGCTGAAAAACCATAGACCATAATCTCTAATGTTTGGGCTGTAGGATATGTTTGTTTTCAATTTTCAGAAGAGAAGGACCTTTCAAAATAATAACCGTAAAGGGAACAGGTTGGGAAGTAGGCAGATTGGCTTTCGGCGTGGAATGAGTGTGTGTGTGTGTGTGTGTGTGTGTGTGTCAGATCTCAGCAGTTCAGCAGTATCAACTTATTAGGTGAGAAACAATTGGAAACAATTACACTTATTATATTAAGAACATTTTTTTGTGCTTTATGTTTTTTTTGTTGTTGTAAAACCTTAGTATGTCATGACTGAGTTGTGAAAAGAGTGTTTCATAAAAGAATAAAGCCGGGTGGGATCAAATGTTAGAGGGATTCGTGCTGAAAAGGAAAGTCATTTTAGAGGTTATTGCATTTTGATGAAAGATAAAGACCACCTTTTTAAAGAAAAATACAAAGAATTGGAATAAAGTGCACACATGAATTGCACACACACACACACACACACACACACACACACACACACACACAGACAGAGAACATGCAGTAAGTTTTGATTTAATGTTGACTTTTAATGTTTGATGGGCAGTTTTGTTAAACCATGCAGCAGCCATTGGGATAAAAGGACCAGTGGCAAGTTACCTTGATGATAAGGTTGATGCTTTAGCTGTCTGTTGATAACATCTGAGTTTGCATTTGGAGGAAAATACCAAGTCATTATTATCTGATGAAACCTTTCAGCGTTGCTGTGCTGTTGTGTGTTTACTTATTGGCTCAACTGAGTTGCTAGCGTTCCAAAAATATATTTGTTAATGAAATTCATACTTTTATTCAGAAAAGATCCATTAAATTGATCAAAAGTGACAGTAGAGACATTTTATAACTGTAAATAAATTTTTCATTTGTAAACATTAATTTCTTTTTTTATTTTAATATAGGAAGCATTACGTGTGACGTGACAAAATAAAATTAATTACTTGCATTCATTGATTTTGGTGGCAAAGTCTTGAAATATATATATATATATATATAATATATAAATATATTTTTATGCATAAATTGTATATACACATTTACAAAAACTTATTAAAATTTACAGTAAAGACAATATTAAAAAAGATTTCTATTTCAAATAAATGCTGTCCTTTTGAATAATTTAATTTTAATAATTAAAAAAATCCCATATCACTGGTTCCACTAAATATTAAGCAGCACAACTGTTTTCAACATTTATAGTAAATGCATATCAGCATATTAGAATTATTTCTGAAGGATCATGTGAGACAAACTGGAGTGATGACGGGCATAAATTACATTTTAAATATTTAAATCTAAATCTTGAAATGAAGCATTTCATTATTGCTATTTATAGGGGAGAGCGGGGACAGCAACACTTTTTACATTTCCTTCAGTTTCTCAGCGACCGTTTGTTTTAGAAAGACAAAATATATATATATATATATATATATATATATATATATATATATATATTAGTGCTGGGCAATGATTAATCGCGATTAAT
>JAUCMS010000002.1:3329220-3339846 GCA_032357445.1 Enteromius radiatus
ACAGGGACGGTGTAGAGTGCCCTCTGGTGGACAAACTATACAACGCCAACACTCATGACATGGTTGAAGGGTGTTTCCTCCGTTTTTATTTATTTTTTTTTAAATATGAATTTATCGGCTATTATAAATGCAGATACCGATAGTTATTAGGAAAATGCCTAATATCGGCCGGTAAATCGGTCAGCTCTAGTGAGGATGGGTTGTAGGTGTGGTTTGTTGTGAGGATGGGTTTTGGGTGTGGTTTGTAGTGAGAGTGGCTTGTTGTTTAAAAAAAAAAAGTGCAAGGAGGAATCTTGTTTGGCATCTTGTTTCACAAAAATGAGTGTTTATGTGTTCCCTGGGTCACTATTAGTCTCTGTGTAACCTGAAGGCCTCAGTTGTGTGGCTGATGGTCTGTTTATTTTGTAGGTATGTAGAAAGTCTCGCGGGTGGAGTCAAGCAGCTGTACGTTCTGGCAGCCTTTGCGGAGTTCGCACCCGGTAAAAAGGCCACAGTAAATCAGATGGGCCCCAGTGCACTGTATTGTAGGTCTCCATGCAGATTTATTCTGATCCCTTATTTCCTACAGAACATCATGGTTTCTCCATTTGAAGTTGTTATTGGACAGACGCACCTGGGCTGTCAGAGAGATAAAAGATACAAGATATCCTTAACTGAAGACTTAATTGGTGGAGTATTGAACTAATTAAGTTAGAGATCATTTCATGTTAATATTTTTTTTGTACTAAATTTATTTGTTTAGATTATTAGGACAGTCAGAATCTGCAGAAAAAAAAGAGCCCATATACATATGCACCTTTATTTATACATTTTAATGTAGTAATATTACCTGCACGTAGCCTAGATGCATCCACTATATATAATAGCCTACAGATTGTACGTCATTTGAATATGAGGAATAGTAATTTAGTAAATAATGCATTAAATTTGGAGTTGTTCCATTAGTTTATTTAATTGATCAATAAAATAATCAACAGATGAATCAATTTATCAAAATAATTATTAGTTACAGCCCTGTATGATTTAATAGTTGCAGCATATTACATGTATGTATTATCTCTCTTTAAAAGAAGCCATCTAATTTCTTAATCAGTACTGGCCATGTTAGTTAATTCTGAGCCTTTCGTACCTAAAGCTTGATTGCAGATAAGTGTTAGCCTAATCCTATTAACAGCTTATTTAATGACCGCTGGAATGGACAACTGATTAATGCTGTGATTTAATGCAGTTTTTATATTTTTAAGTGTGAAATGGTGTCCAGATGTCTTGCGGAGAAGAACCAGAGGCTTGTTTTGCATTTGAGTGTACACACATAAATGATCAATGGAGCAAGATTTAGTCCACAGGAAGTTACGGTTTATTTATCTGCAAGCCTGAACGCTCACCCCATTTTTACTTGATTAATGTACATTTCTGGTCTTATAGGGCATGACCAATCTGTGCATGTTATTGCAAGTAAATACAATGTCTGTTTTCAGAATATAATTAAAATCTAATAACCTTCCGGACCTCAGATGTCAGAAATCCCTCATACGTTTTCCCTCTGAACACCTGGCTCTGTTCTGGAATGCACCATCCACCTTTTTAAACATGAAAGTATCTGCATTAAGGTTATACACAAAGTTGTCTGCCAAGATGGTTTTTCTTGTACTTGTGTTTTTTTTTTCAACATCCAAACAAGTAATCAGCTTTGCTTCCAAAAAGGCACATCACTGCTGTATGATATTTTAGATAAGGGTTATTGCAAGAGTCTTAAATGTATTTAGGTAAAAGTTGAAATGCCTGTTTTTTTTAAACTAAAGTTAAATTGTGTTGCTGTTTTTTTTTAGTAGTTTGAGTTTTAATAGTTTGAATGAAGTTTTTGCATGATAATAGACATTTACCAGTTTCATATAGAAAATCTCAGTCTGAATAGGTAATTTCATGGTGTATCCAGTATGTGTCATAGACAAGGCCATCGCTATAGGTCTTTTCTAAAACGTGTTGATCTTGGCATATATCTGCCGGCTTCTCTTTTAATCTGTAATATTGTAAGGCAGAAACGGCAGTAGCTTTTGGCACGTCCAGGAGGGTGAGATTGGCTCTTAATCCTGAGCACACTGATCCGTTTGGGCTGTGTTTATGTAGAGAAACTGTAAACTTTGCGTGAGGTGCTGAAGTATGCACCGTTGAAGCCCTGTAAGCTGGGAGAGGCACACTTTATGAAAACAACAGGGCGAAGAAGAAAAACCCAAGCTTTGGCTGACCACGGAGCTGTGTGTATATGGAAACTCGAGTCATGATGATGTTATACGTGGAGAATAACGAGGGTCCCAGGACAGTTTATTCCAGTTCTGGGTGTTATCATCAAAGTCCTGTGAGGCAGTACAGGACGCACATCAGCAGTGATGGATTTATCACAATAGCGTGTGTGTGTGTGTGTGGTCTACTCTGAATAGAGTGTCCTGGGTCATGTCTTCTGTCCATATTTGGGAACCGCTTTTAAAGAACAGCTTGCGACCCAATAATAGGTTAATGAGTTGCTGACATTAAAGTCTGTTCTCTGCAGCATTTTATCCCATGTTTATTTTCAAAAGAATACATTTAGAAACTAGCTTGTTAATAATTTTAACTGTGCATTTACAGTAGGGCTGAACATTTAATCAAAATAAAATTGATACGAATGGGAACCAAGTGGTGGAACACGTCAAACATTTTCTATCATCTCAAATCCAAGCATCCAAATTAGGGCTGGGCGATATATATCGAACGATATATTATGCGCACCTCGTCAGTAAAGCCGTTCTTTGATTTAGCGGTTAATCTCCATCAGCTGTTTTCAAATGAAGCGCCAGCTTATGAACAGAGCCGTAGATCACTGACAAGCTACGCCATTGAATCACCCGCGAAACTCAACGCGTAGCTTGTCAGTGATCTACAGCTCTGTTTATAAGCTGGCGCATCATTAAAAAACAGCTGATGGAGATTTACCGCTAATCAAAGAACCGGCTTTACTGACGAGATGCGCCTAATATATCGTTCGAGATATATCGCCCAGCCCTAATCCAAACAAATATGGCCAAAGTCAAAAAACAAGTGAAGATAAGGAACAGGAAAAAAGTTTGTTTTTAGCTCTTAAAGAGCTGGTATTCTGTCAGGCACTATGTTAGTAACGTTACCTGTTGTTGTCAGGAAAAAAACACATTAAACTTACAATACATTGCAATAAACAGTATGGTTGTTTTTAATGCTGCAATTCACAGTTTAAATAAAATTACATTATATAAAACAGTTTCTTTGTGTTTCAATTTTTATTTATGCATTTTCAGATACAAGTTGCTATATCGTGATTTATATATCGTTATCGAGGTAGAAAATTGCTTCTACCGTGATAGAAGACTTTGGTTATATCGCCCACCCCTGGTGGTAAATGCTTCTCAACACAAATGCATTTCTGCATCTGCTCTGAGTTTAGATCATTTATTTATAATGTGTATTTGGAGCACAATATGTGCCAACATTTTACCAAACTTATCAAACCAGAAGTGAGAAGCATTTACAAGTTTGGGAATATATTTGGGCAAAATTGTATCTATTAAGCTAAAATAAAACCTTGATGGTTAAATGCTTGTTAATGAAGAAATGAATATGTAAACAGTAGGAATTTTAGTTTAGAATTGTATAACTCTTTACAGTAAAATATTGCAGTACTTTTAAATAAGAAATTAATGGTTATAATAATCATAATAATTTGTTTTCATCATCATCATCATCATCAGAAAAGTCGCAATTAGTTTTTTCCCTCAAATCATGCAACCCTAATATTCAGTTTGCTGTTATATTAATAAATTTTTCCCAGTGAAAGGATATTTTTGTTTTTACTTTGGTTATATCAGTAATTCTTAACCTTTGTTAGGCCGGCGCACCACACCCCCCTCAAATAAAAAGTAGCCTAATTGTTTTTACTGACTATTGAAGATGATGATTTTGTGATTTATAAGAACTGTTATATTTACAGTTGCATTAAAATGTATGGGGTCAATTTTTAAAGAAATTAATTTAATTCAAGGATCCATTAAATTGACGACACAATGTATAAACACAAATGTGTAAACACATTTTTTAATTATTTAAAAAGATTATAAAAGATTATTTTAAAGACTGTTTAAGCATGCTGGTGATTTTCATTGCTAAATATATGGTGAAGTTGCACCAAATTAAAAAAAAAAAATATATATATATATATATATTTTCTTTTTTTAGAGCATCATAGTTCTCGGTCACTATGAGAGGGCTCCACTACCACTCCATCATGAGCACAATTAATGCCAACAGCCCATAACATGCATTTTATCAAGAATTATAGCATTAAAAATCATTAGCTAGTTTGGATCACTCAAATCAAGAAGCTGAAGGTTATAATGAGAGTGATGGATACGGGAAGGAGGTTATATCTTAAGCATGTGGAATGACTGTGAAAAGTGAATTCACATTTTAAACAGTTTATCGTTCAAATAGCTAACCTCCGCTCTAAACTAATGTGCTACTACACTGCACACAACACACAAGCTCACACATAAAGTACAGATTGCATGCATATAGAAACATCTTAAACGTCTTAAAAATGTTACATTTACAGCGCATTCTTCACATTCATTCATATTTACTGCACAGACAAGTGAGATTTTTCATACAGAATTCTGTGATATTTCAAAACACTACTTTACTTTACTTCAGCATTACTTGAGCCACAGAGCAGTGTTTCTGATCAGTTGAGTGAGTAGTGAGGAAATGGTGAACCCGGAGCGGAGCTGGAAGACACTGTGCTGAGGGGAAATAGGTGCTGCTCCACACACTCTGGTTGCTGGAACTCTTGAACACCCTTTTTACTGCTGAGATACGTTTTCAATTAGCATTCTGTGAAAAACAATAGGCTAATATTTATCTCTTAGTTTGAGAAAATACCCTGTTTTTAACACAGTCTCACTCCAACTAATCACATTTTGATGCTTGTTCAAGACCCTTTTTAGTCACTTTTCAACGTGAAGGGTCCTCTGTTGTTTTAAATAGGAAACCCTTAGTGCCAATATGACGACGTGATATTTTTTTTCTTTTATCGGCATAATTAAAAGATATATTGGGTAAAAACAATGGCATTATTGCATATATGTAGGCAAAACAGTTTTATTTAAATTGTATTTAAACATTTATGAGCACGTAACCCAATCCCTATACCTAACATCTGTAGGGTTGCGTACCGAAACCTGGTACCAGTATGGCACCGGTAACTAAGTAACCGGTATGTACCGAACCGAATCAAAATGAGATTTCGGTGCCTCATTGCAGTGCCGTGCCTGAACAACAAACCCAACAAATCTATGGTGGCAAATCTATGCCATTAATAAGTGAGCACACTACTGATGCTAGAGGAAAACAGATCTACATGTGAAGAAACAGCAGCCCACGAGCTCATTTCAAACCCTCGCGTATTTATAAACTGCTTACTAATGACTATTAATGTTGGAACAATGCTTTATAAAGGATGAACCGACTTAGCTTAACTAATGATTCATAGTGTGCAGTTATTATAAAGTGTTTCCATTTTTTATTTTAATGCAAGTATCGATTCAGGCACCGTTTAGGCACTGAAAAAAAAAAATTTTTTTTTTTCAAAAATATTGCTTCCAGCGCCCCCCTGGGAGAAAAACACGGTTAAATAAACACTTTTGGCCCTGTGAATCGCCACTTGATGTTCGTGTAAATCACGGTCCTGAGAAGCAGTGATTTATATCCTGCACCAACAATTTATTTGCCTAAGCCGGGGCGTTATTTGGGCCAAAAGGCTCTCATTGTGACTGAAAGTAAATGGTGCTTTGTTAAGGGTCGTTAACAGTGCTTTGACATGAAGGAAGGTGAGGGCTGACAAACAACAAAGAGACATACAGAGAGGGAAAGTGGGGGAGATCCAGAGAGAAAACCGCTTGAGCGAGGATAAGGATGCCATCCTTATCCTCGCTCAAGCAGTCCGTCTCAAAAGGCTCTTTTATGACCTCAGTCAGTGATCACAGGAGCATTGCTCTTGAAAACTCATTTATAGTTTCTATAGAGAAAGAACATTTCTCATTTATCTGCTAGATCAATACTATAAAACTGCTCCGGTGAAAGCAGGCACAAAAAGACAGAGACTGGTAAAGGTTTTACTAAAGAGGGGTGAGCATTATGACCAAAACCTTATGTGTATGATAACAGTTTAGGGGGGGGAAAGTGTTTTTATTTCTGAGTGTCCAAATTGTGCATAATATTTTTCATTTTTGCAAATCTTTGTTATCCCAAAAACAGTTTAACTACAATTTGCATGCATGCATGCATTTGAAATCTGAATTAACAAAACATCACTAGTGCATTGAATCCACTTTGAACTCTAGAACTTTCAGCAAATTTGTAAATATGACTTTTGCTTCAATAAATTCCTAATTGGCTGCTTATTGATGGTTAATGTAGTTGTTAAGTTTAGGTATTGGGTAGGATAATGGATGTAGAACAAGATTGTGTAGAATAAGGCATTAATATGTGCTTAATTACTACTAATAAATGGCTAATATTCTAGTAATATGCATGTTAGAGACCTTAAAATAGTGTTACTGAAAAAAACAATTACAGTAATTGATCAATTTTATGTAAATGCTGTTATTTTGGACTTTTTATTCACCTGAGAATCATGAAAAATAAAATCTGTCACGGTATCTACAACTTTTCCAACATTAATAATTATAAATTGATTTATATTATAAAGGATCATGTGACACTGATGCTGATAATAGGTCTTTGGTCACCCAAATAAATTCTGGTTTGCAATATATACAATATAACTTTTGAACAATAGTATGTGTATATGATTGCTTTTAGCTTTTAGCAATTCCAAATGTTTTGCGGTTCATATCGCTTACATTTTTTACTATTGTCTTTGTCTTTATGTAAAACTTGTGTACAAATCAAAAGATTTATGAAGTAAAAAAAGTTTCAAATTATATAACATGCTCAGAGAGCATACATAAAATGCAAATGGTTGCATTTGAAAATGAATCGATACCAAAGAACATATACTTTTGACACATACTGTCATTATATGCAGCCTGTAGTGTATTACAATGGCGTATGGAAAAAAAATACACTAAACTCACAAAACCCTCAACGTGATTTACTATATGATGTTTTTGAATAGATAAAGCAGAAGTAATTAAAGCATACATAAGGAGCTGTATTCTGGTTGAATGAATGAATGGATGAATGTTTTGTCCTGTTGTTTGCTGGTTCAGGCTCTTTTAAGTTTAATTGCGGTTGTTCACAGACAGTAAAGACTTCCTCTAGTGGCTTCTAAACCATAAATGCTTCCTCCGAGCGGGTCTTGATTTTTGTTTTTCATTCGTAATTCAGTAACTTTCGGTCAGAATTGTGGTCTATGGAGTTCCAATGGAGTCAGGATAAAATCAAAGGAAATTGGACTTATCTGATCTCCGTCTGGGGGCCATTAAAAGGATATGAGAGAGAGGGATATGAAAAGAGCTGCACACACTGGGGGTTGGAAACCTTTATAACACAACACATCTATACCACTTGCTAAATATTCCTCCTGAAAATGAGCTTTTCGTTACTTGATGTAGCGTAATTTTCATTTCATGTTGACTTTGTGTAAATGGTACTAATCCGTAGCATTAAAGAGAAGAAACTCTCACTCACCCAGACACGGTATGTGAAAGGTCAGGAAAAAGAGCGTCTCTGTCTGTGAGTCTGTTCATAAGAGGCTGTTTGTTTTGGGCTCCTCTAAACCCTCCTGTGGTATGTGGAGAGCCCTGCTGGTGTGTCCACGCTCGCACGTCTACAAGCACTCACACCACTTTTATTCCCAGCCAAAAACTGAAGGGACCGACCTGAAGTCAAGATGCAATTATGTTTACCCTTAAAGTTGATTCTAATTTGATTGAAGGTGGTATTTGGCCTAAAAGGTCAGTAAGAAATTTGGAGAAAACTTGTGTTTGACATCGTGAGTGGATTTAAGTCATTTAAACAGCCTCTGCATTTTCACAACAACTCCAAAACATACATTACACGTTAAAAACAACTTGTGAAATTTTAGGATTTTAGGGCCAGATTCTGGGGATCGTAAAAAATAACAGATCCACGGGCCGATTTTCCTCTTTTCCAGCTTTTTTCCTCTTTTTTTTTTTTTTTTTTGTTCCTCCGTTGCAGCCAGGTACTGTAAATATAGGTCGCAGCAGATCCTACATCATTCATTAGCAGCACGTGTGTCGCAGTTGGAGCATAAGCAACATGGAGCGAGCCAAAGAGTCGGCTGTGTGGGGATACTTCATGGTATCGGATCGGTATCGACAGATATACAAAGCCCAGGCATCGTATCGGTATCAGGACTGGAAAAAGTCGGATCGGTGCATCCCTAGTAAACTTGCTCGGTAGCACACCTGGTAGACCATGGCACTTATGGTCATGGCATCACACCCCAGATTTTTCATTTCCAAACATACACAATACATACAACTGCCAACATAAGACCTTGCCTGAGTCGCATTAATCTGTTTTGGATGTAAACGAACACACACATGAACTTTTAAACTTGCAAAACATGCAAGAAGCAACGTAATGTCATTTTGCTGAAATGCTACCAAAGGCACATTGTGTTGAATTTACAGAATTTACAGGACAGTTAGTTTATCTAGTATCTGCAATGAAACGTATGGACTCTGATTGAGACTAGCGCTATATTTGGGACAAACCATTATCACTGATTTAAATCTGACATGAAGGAAAACAGATTTCTGGAGTTGCGAGAAGAGCTTCCTGGCTTTGTGAAGTGGGGTCAGGGTTTTATTAATGAGCGTTGAGGTTGTACGCCGGATATTGTCAAGCCACTATACAGAACGTGTTTGAGTTACGAAAGGAAAGCCCTTGTTTTCCCACATCTGCTGAGCACATGGCACTATTGCTGGAAAGACAGAAAGAGAGATGTTAGACGAATGCATAATTCTCGCTAACTAATGTACCATGTTATGTGGCCATGTTTCATGTTGGGTTTTTTTCCCCTTTTTTTGGTGCTGCATTAATACTGTAGCAAACTGTCATAGTAAGGCTTTACAAAATGCTGTGTAGTTTATGTGCGTGCCCTATTTAGTTTTGTATTGTTTTTTTTTCTTTGTCAAAACTGTCTCTGCCAGTCTATTGTGTTCTGATGATGTCGATTTGCCGTTATCGTTTTGTAAACTACTATTGCTACTATTGCAAATGTGTTGACTGAGGTTTCTGACAAAGATTTGTGGCTTCTGACGATAATATTTTCTGTCTGTAGCATAACCTAGTAATAGTCACACTCCTAATAAACCTCATTTGGATAATCTTTGAGGTTTGATAGATGGAGTAGACTTGTTGAAGATGATATTGGTTAGATTCTCTGATTAAATTTTCTTTCAATTTGTTGTTTTAAACAATTAAGCTCTTTGTATTTTTTGCTTTAAGTTGTAACATAATGTCTAAGAATTGCATTGCTTTAGCTCATTTTAATTAAGTTCAACAGCTAGAAAATTTTTTTTTTGAGTGTTGGCCAGGGATCATATTGAATTTGAATGTTTTAATGTTGGGTGGTTTTACTCTCGAGGATAAACTCCATATCAGATCAGTTATGTTGTATGCAGTATAAATAGAGCATTTGTTCTGGTCTTCATTGTCTCTTCATTTGTTTTCTAGAGGAAAAAAAATACTTAAGTCTAAAGCGCCAAGGAGAACTAAAAGACCAGTGATTCTTAGAGCTAATTTGGCCATTTCACAAGCCAGTTTATTAATGGTTGTTTAGAAATGACTTGCAGCCATTAACCAATGAAGTGTTGGCTCGTAAGCACTGGTGTAACCCAAAAATATGAGACTCGGAAAAACCTTCATGAAGCACATAAAAAGTTCACGCAAGTCTGGAATTACTTGCTGAATCAAAACAGTGCAGCTTTTGACCTGAAGCAAATCTGAAAATGGGGGGAAAAGAGACAGAGGTGCTTGAGGAAATGAACTACTCATACCATGAAGTATTGGTGTAGTTTATTAAACACATCAGTAACACTGGTAAAATATACAAGTGGTCAGAAGAAGCAATAGTTTGTAAGCGTGTTTACATGCTCTTTTTGTTATGCAATAATGTTTCCAAATGTAAAAGTACTGAAATATTTCATAAAAAAAAAGTGAAAGGCAACAGATTTTAAGTAAATGGCCCATTGAAATAAAGATTGAAATCTTTCATGTGTGACTAAAAGCAGTTTAACAGTAATAGTGCAAGGCTGTTCTGCCTATATAATAGCATTTTTGCAGGTTTCTGTACAGTTCATTGATTGTGCTTCCTTGATTTTGATTTATTTAGGGAAATAATGAATCTTTGTGAGAGAAAATCTTTAGTTAATTTATATATGGAGTGGTTTTAAACGAGCAAAGCTCAAATTTAATGGGCTTTATCACTGGACTATTGTCAGCTGCTTCTTATGGCGCTTTTCCACTACACAGTACCGGCTCGACTCGACTCGTGTAAAAGTTGTACCTGTACCGGCTTCCAGGTACTTTTTTTCGTACCACCTCCGGCGAGGTTCCAAGCGAGCTGAG
>JAUCMS010000002.1:3358264-3383924 GCA_032357445.1 Enteromius radiatus
GTGATATTTCAGTTTTTCTTTTTTTAATAAATCTGCAAAAATGTCAACAATTCTGTGTTTTTCTGTCAATATGGGGTCTTGTTTGTACATTGAGGGAAAAAAATTAACTTAAACGATTTTAGCAAATGGTTGCAATATAACAAAATTTAAGGGGGTCTGAATACTTTCCGTACCCACTGTAAATTTAGCCCTTAGCATGTATGTAACTGACCAGCATTTAGGACTTTTGAGATTGCTACAGCCAGGTGGCGAATGATCTTTTAATCTAGTTTGTATTTAGTTGTGTGAAATGGTCACCAGCAAAACAGAAAACAAAAACTGTAAGGATCAAATGTGCGCAGGGGGCGTCTTTCTGCCTTGCATGCGCCTGGACTCAACTCTTGTAATCATTCAAGCGTAGGTCAGACAACTTGGCAACTGCGTGTCAACCCATTTAAGGCTACATACCACCCTTATGATGGCTGTGTGTTGTGAAGATATGATCTCAGATCAGGTTGGAGAGCACAGGGGATTTCATGTGTGCTTGATAAGGCTGAGGACTGTATGGCTGTGTTTATTTGAGCTCTGTCTGGCTCTCTACTTGCTATGAGCTCACACTTCTCAGGCTGAGCTTAGCCAGGCTTCTCTTCGCACTCTTGCTGTCACTTTCTCTGTTTTCCCATCATGCAGTCCTGTTGCATTTCTCACCTCCACACCATCGCGTCATCTCTCGTGTCTCTGTGAAGAGCAGAGGCCTCAGACTGGGGCTAGACATTGTTTTAAAACTAAAAGAACAATCCTGGCGATACAATCATCATAAATCTATTCCAAATTAAATTAGATCGAAGATACTTTCATACATTGTTAATAATAATAATAATAATAGTGTATTAAAAATCTGATATTGTGAAAGCTATACTTTAGAAGAAAGTGTTATTGACAGTCACCTTGTGTACATTTGCTTAAACCAAGTTATTTAAGGGGACGTTATAGGTCTGGAGTTTGTGAAGCTCTGCTCTACCGTTGTTTTTTTTTTTTTTTTTCTTCTTCTTCTTGGTTTGTTTGCTACATTGCAGAGGTCTACATATCATAGGTTTGCCAAAACAAACAAATCCCCTCCTGACATGTTTCTTTCATCCGCAGTTGTCAGGATGGGACCACTCGAGGGAAGATGTTTGTTTTGATCTGAAGCTTGAGTTACTTAATCCAGATGTGCTTTCCCAGAGTTGAGTAATTCTGCCGTCAAACAGGGGTCAGTGCTGTGGCATTACGACCTTGACCAGTCAGCTCGTGTTTAGCTAAAAAAAAAACAATGTGTACAAATGCAACGCATTTCTGAAAGCGCTCTCAAAAGCTCATGCATTGAATTTTAATTTGAATAAAGCAACATCACATGAGAATAGTTCACCGAACAAGTATGTAAACAGGACAAGTATTTAAATAAGAAAAAGATGAAGATGTGTGGGAACAACAGTCTTGCGCCACAGATTCAGGATCTGCCAACTAAGTGTGTCCCAGTTTCTGTTGCCAAATTGCAAATGTCATATTAGAACTAACGACAACATCACAGTTTAATCTTGCTTCTATGCAAATGTTCAGTAAGAGATGAAATTGAGTAACTTTTAATACTGCACTATTCATCAATCCATCCAGTGCAATAACTACATTTTAGAATATTTTACCTCATTACACTACAAATTATTAAATAAATAAAATAGTTACCACTGCTGCAAGGGTCTTTCTAACACAGCTAATTGTCGTAATCAATCTCATTATAACTTTACCATATTTTCATCTTTTCTTTTGCTATTAAATTAAACTAGAATGTAAAACTCACATTTGCTGTAGTTCCCTGATTTCAGATTCCACATCTAACACTCTGTGATCCACCTTGACTCACTTGATTCAGACAGTTTGGTTGAGTGAATAATTCAGCGACTCATTTATAAGGCCGAACAGCTTTACTGTAAACTGACACTCAAAAACACTGTTATACTGAGCTGTTTCCTTGTGAATGAACACTTGGCCACGTTTCACTTTGAAATGTTTTTATTTTATTTATAGCAGGCTTTCAATTTGATAATCACATTGTCATCATAATTTGTCTCAATTGTTCAGCCCTTGGTTTAATATATATTGTAAAAAAGACAATTAGATTTTTTATATTTTTTTAAAGATGTTTTTTTTTTTTTGTTGTTCATCAAGGCTGCATTTATTTGATCAAAAACACAGGAAAAACGTTAATATTGTGAAATATTATTGCAATATTAAATAACAATTTTATATTTGAATATACATTAAAATCAAATGTATTCCTCATTCTGATACGCTGATTCATTATCAGTGCTGGAAACGTTTTTTTTTTTCTGGAAATAAAAGTGAAATTTTTTTTTAGGATTCTTAAATGAATCAAATGTTAAAAAGAAGAGCATTTATTTTAAATAGAAATCCTTTCTAACAATATACACTACCTTTCAAAATTTTGGGGTCAGTAGATTTTTATTTATTTTAATTTTTTTATTTTTTGAAAGAAATTAAAAACTTTATTCAATTAGGATGTGTTAAATTGATAGTAAGTGATGGCAAACATTTATATTGTTAGAGAAGATTTGTATTTTTAATAAATGCTGTTCTTTATAACATTTTATTCATCAAAGAATCCAAAAAAAAAAAAAAAACTTCTCCAACACTGACTATTCTAGTAATAAATACATATATTAGAATGATTTCTGAAGGATCATGTGACACTTCAGACGGGTAAATGACTGATGGAAATTCAGCCTTGCATTACATAAATAAATTATATTTTAAAGTATATTAAAATAGAAACTCATTATTTTAAATGGTAAAATGTTTTACAATATTACTTTTTTCCCTGTATTTTTGATCAAATAAATGCAGCCTATACATAAGAAACTTTTCTTTTAAATATTACAAGTCTTGCTGTTTCCAAACTTTTGACTTTTTACATTGTATGATGTAAAATTGATATTTAATATGTTTCCATTCACCATGTTTTTTCTTTGTGATTTTTGAGTCCTGATGTGTGCAGAAACCCACACATCAGTCAAACCTTTAAATGGTTTCAGTGTCTCAAGCTGCTAGTATCCATCACAGACGTCTCAGCGAAGATTGGGGGTTAATTTCTTCTCAAGCCTGCATTGATGCCCAGGGTCCTCACCTTTGACCCCTCTAACAGCTTTCCTTGCCCTTTCCCCTCAGGTTATTTCCTGGAGTTTGTGGAGCCACCAAACAATATGACTATAGTGCAGGGCCAGACGGTCACTTTACACTGTAAAGTAGCTGGCAACCCGTGGCCCAGCATCCGCTGGCTAAAGAATGATGCCCCGGTGGTGCAGGAGCCGGGCCGAATCTCCATCCGCAAGACAGAGGCTGGATCCAAGCTCCGCATTCAAGACCTGGACACCACCGACACCGGATACTACCAGTGTGAGGCTTCAAACTCCTACAAGATAATTTCGGCTACTGGAGTGCTTTACGTGCGGCTGGGGAGTGGAGGTAAATAATTGCTTTTTAAGTCTCATTTGAATTATTATTATAATTATTATTATTTTTTTTTATTATTATTATTTTAATTATTTTTTTGTTATAAACTCCAAACCAACATTACATTTAAAGCAAAATATTTTATTAACTTTTTTTTTTTTTTTTTTTTTTTCATAAAATTTGAAAAATGATTCTGATTGGTTGCGCTCTTTTAGAATTATGGGTAGTGTAGTTCTTCAGAAATTCTTCAGAAAACTTAGATTAAACTTCTTCCACTTTTTAGGTCTATTTTGAAAGCTTTATATACTGTCATAATCAATTTCTACTTCCAGATTTTTACTTCCAGTTCCCTGCTGATTCACTCCATGGGAAGACGGCACAAATTTCCATTTGTTTCGTCTGCCCAGAGATTTTTTTGGCCATGTTTGTGCTTTTAATGCATAGTTATTTTTGAAAATGATTACTGTCACGTGAAACCCAAATCAATTAAATGTACCTGTGTGGCATCCCAATATAAACTCCTCTCTCCTCTTTTTTGCTTGCATACAATCAATGCGTTCTCTTCCTGTCAAGAGTTTTCTTTCCTGTTCACCTATTTTGGCTTATTTTGGGAGTCCGTTGATTTACAGATGGACTAAAGCAGCAGTGTTTTACAACCATATGCGCCAAATCTCACCCTGGCATCCCTGTATATTTATAGGAAAGCAGCGGCATAAATCTGAGTGTTCCTGCATTAGGACTCTACTTAAGAAACAACTTCCCACTGTTTCCTTCTGGGGGGAAAAAAAATCCCTTTTATGTGTGTACGGTAAATTCTCCACAAGGAGCGTGTCCGATGTGAAATACATTATACTTTTGACAGGTTTAGGAGCTTGCTTGCGCCGTGCCTCCTGCTTCTCTGAAAAGTCATCTTGGCTTAATAACAATACAGCTTCCCTTGAACTGAAACAGCAAATTAGGGTTTGTGAAAACAGCTGCTCCCGAAGGGGAGATCATGTTAAGACGCTTGTCTGTAATTCCTCCTATCTCTGTTTTACAGGACAGTCCCCAGCCCATGGAGGAGAGGACTCGTAAGTACTGCCTTTGTCAGTTTGTCTCTGTGTGCGTTCGCATTTTCTACTGTAAATAAATGTTGCATCATTTCCACACAGTAAATTGTTTATTCCAACCCACTTACCGCAAAAATACACACCCACAAATGGCCTAAAGTTTGAAATTGAAGAATTATTTTTGAAAAGAGTCAGATGTTGAATCTGCTCACGTTGTTTAAGAGCTGAGTCACCACATTTGTGCAAATGTGCGTGAACTGTAGCTTTAAATCTGTTAACACTTTATTTTAAGGTGTCAGAATACGGAGCAATTACCTAATTAGGTACTTAGTTGTTGCCGTTGTACATACATATCATGTAACTGCCTATATTAACAGTTTGTAATTATGTAGATGTAACGGGCAGCTACTGTTACACATACGTAACAGACCGAGTCTGTTACACAGCTACTTGCACTTAAGTACAATCTTGATGCACTATACTTTAAGTAGCTTATGTCTGTGTAATATTCTGTCACTTTAATGTAATTAGAAAGGTATTAGCTGTGTACTAATGGGTTAAATCTGTCAACTACGGTGCAGCTAGATATAAGAAGTACACTTGCGTACGATCTTGCTACGCTTTATTTTAAGTTAGCTTATGCCTGTGTAATATTCTGTCATTCTAATGTAACAGTAGAAGCCTATTACATCTACATAATTACAAGTATAAGTATATATACTGTTCCATAACTTAGTTACACGGTACATTTTGTTTTGTGCAACGGCTAGTAGTACGCTCTATGGCTACAGTGTATATATAACCTGATTTGTGGAAATAAAGCAGAACCTGCTTTCCAAAAAAGAACAAAAACGCAGACCAGTATCCTGGCTTGAAGCAGCATATCTGACTTAACCTCCTTAAGAGCCAAAGAGAGGGCTGGCAAGCATCTTCAGTTGGGGAAGTTTTGTGGCAGGTCCTTTCCTTTTCCAGGTTAAATAAATGCCAGTGTAATGTCTGTGGGGATGTTTTCAGGGCAGCGTTCACGTTAATAGGATTTATTCCTGCATACTGACATACTGTAGAGCAGTGCTATAACGGTGTGGTCACATTTCTGTTGTATGGCAAATTTTTGTGGTCACATCCAGTCATTTCAATAAGAAATGACAAAATCCGGAAATACGGAAAGATCGGTTGACTGCACTGACTGACAGAAAGCTGTTTGGTTTAATACTGACTTCTGTGTGAGCTGTGCGTCATGTATTGCTAGACTATTAACAATGAACTTTTTCCCTGTGAAGTCTCGCCAGAATCTTGCTAATGTGACCGCATCTGAAGTGAATTTCAGTAAATGGATTTGGACATTGATGGGCTCCAGGAACATTCAAAATAATTAATTAACAAAAGCATGTGTATGTGTCAAGTCTTTGAAAAGAACAGGAGTAAAAGAATATTCAATGTATAGTGTTGAATACAGGGAATGTATAGACTTGTGATTTCCAACTGATGCACATGGGACAAACTGCTAAACTCTTATTAGGACCCTGTTTACAGCTGCATTAACATGCATTTCAGATAAGCCTTCTGTCATCACTTGTTTTCAAACAATGTTGCGCATCGTATGTGGAAGAGATTGAAAAGGATATAGAGGGCAGCTGGGATTGCTTACAAAATCAGTTTAGGTACAGCATAGTAGTCACTTTTCCATCAGCCTATTTTATTTGAAGTATCACAGGGCTGTCGCGATAACCACAATATTGTAATACTATTGACAAGCCAACCGCAGAGGAAGGAAAGAAACCGCGGCAACCGCAGGGACAGGGTTAATTTATTTGTTCTTCTTCTTCATGAGGCTGTGGCCTTATTGTTTTACAATTCATCACCTGTATTGAATGTTAAATAAATGAATAATGATACCAGAGTGTTACGAGCTCACACGCTACCTGCAGGAAGAATGCATAGACTCCAACGCGAACCCACTGTCCTGGTGGCGCGATAATGAGTCTAGATATCCGTTGCTGTCTAAAGTCACGCGCAATTTGCAGATCCATGTGTATTTGTGCAACGAGCACACCGTCGGAAAGGGTTTTCAGTGCCGCCGGGAATATTGTTACCCCCACGCGATCCTCCCTGAAACCACGTAAGGTTAATATGTTGGTTTTCCTAGCGCGAAACAAGGATATGATAACCTAAGTCACATTCATTAAAGCTTAAGTATCCCTAATTTTTATTTATTGTCTGTATTTTCACTTTGTTTTCATGTGATGCTTTAGAATTTTTTTCGTTTTTCAAATTGGAAAAAATAATTTCTTATTGTTTGTTTATTGTTAGCCTACTTTAGAAGGATTTGACTTCGTTTTTTTACATTGGAAAAGGCATGTTCTCATTGCTGTTTGGCATTTAAAAAAATAAACAAAAAATGTCAGTTAAAAAGCAACAATATATGCTACATAACTCAGCAATAGAGCTTTGTATGCAGTAAAATCAAGATTTTTATTTATTTATTTATTTATTTTAACGGTGGTATTGAGCCACCCATAAAAAGCGCAAGGGAAATTTCCTAACCGCGACAGCCCTAGTATGACAAGAGAAACATTTAGAATTAGAAATCCTTTAATTAGCCTTTAAATGTTCTTGCGCTCACTTGAGGTGGTTTTTGACTTTTGCCAAAAAGGGTGGATGCGAATAATGGGATATGGAAATGTGTTTTGCAAATAAATTCCTCCAAGTGCATCAATAAAGTAATGTGACTGCGCTATGGGACGGCAAAACCTGTCAACTGTTCTCGTCCAACAGCTTCTGAAATGATGTTATGGTTATTCTCAAATGGCTGAGAAAAAGTCTGTTGTGAAAGTATTTTTCTAATTGCCTCCCAAATTTCTTACATGACTGTTCCCAAACAGCAGCATCCACTTTTGAAAGCAATGGCCGCATTCATTGCGCTTTGTCTGCTCCCTCTGAAGCACAAATAATTTATTATATATGAAAACGATTATACTGTATTCTCTTAGTTTTTTTGTGATTTACACTGCATTTTACACGGCATTTTGGCGGTAAAACAGTGTTTGTCGTCTTTCGGTTCCTAGCAGTGCATATGTAACTCTCTCAGCTTGTGTTCTGCACTTGGATCCACACACTAGTGAAGTGAGGTTCAGCAAACCCCTTGGTGTTAACTTCTTCCTGCAATGACCAGTTCAAAACAAATAGGGGGACAAACCTCCTTGTGCTTTTAGCTTTCTTTGAAGTTATATTGTCACAGAGCTCTCTGCATTAATGAAGGTCCCAGACTGCATTTGTTCTGAGGATCATTTGTGGTTAGAGTCATTAAAGAAAGCTGTTATCCAAGTAGAAGAGCACCGAGAAGCTCTAAGACCACATGTATGCATATTTGATAAAGGCAGAGTATTGTTTTTCTCCGCATAAATGGTTACAGATGAGAGAAACGCAAATCTCCAGCCGTGTTGCTTACAGCTCGACAGCCTCATTGTCTTTCAGAAATGTCATTCAAGCTTTTCTTGAAAGGGCTAACTTCTATGCAAAGCTAATATCCAGTTCTTGTAAACCGTGCGCTGCTTACAGCCATCGGGGGAAAGAATGTTTTGCATTTATTTTCTGTAATATTTTCAACCAAAAAGTAGGAAGTAAATCTGAATCTTGTTAGGCTCGAGCCCTCAAACGTTAGCTTGAGAGAAAATTCCTTGCTCAATCCAAACTGCAGTGAAATTGTAACCATATGCGATATTGGGGCAGGCCGTAGCAGAAGTTTAGGGCATTGATGGTTACGCTGGCAAAATGCCACAGTTCGGAGCAAAATCATAAGTGAATAGTGAAAAATTCCTTCAGAGAGCAGTTATTTTAGCACAGCTTCACACTACATCTATTCACAGCTTTCACCGTAAAACTTACTTGAAAAACACTGATTAGGGATCTACTAAAATGTCAAACCCACCGGCTGATGAGTGAAATATGATTTGCAGGAGGCTCTGGACAAGTTTCCTGTGCTGCTTGTTTCTGATCATGCTACACATGGCTGACTGTAGCACATTCTCAGAAATGATGTTTGTACTTCAGTAATTTAGTAATGCATATATTACAAAATTACATGTGTGTGTGTATATATATATATATATATATATATATATATATATATACATATATATATATATACTACCGTTCAAAAGTTTTAGATAAAGATATTTAATGGTTTTTAACTTCTGCTCATCAAGGCTGCATTTATTAGACTAAAAATCCAGAAATATTGTGAAATATTATTTCAATTTAAAAGTTTTCTGTGTGAATATATTTTAAAATGTAATTTATTCCTGTGATACAAAGCATCATTACTCCAGTCTTCAGTGTCACATGATCCTCTCAGAAATCATTCTAATACGCTGATTTATTATTATCAGTGTTGGAAACAGTTGAGCTGCTTTAATAGTTTTTTTTTAGGATTCTTTGATCATTAAAATATTAAAAAGAGAAGCATTTATTTAAAATGGATGATAATGTTCAAAACCACTGTTGCAGTAGTTTACTGTTACACTACTGATCAGTACATTTTTATTCTTTCTTCTTTTATTAACAAAGAATCTATTAAATGAACAAAAAAGTCATAGCATAGACTTACATTTTAGAAACGTTTTATGTTTGGTAAAAAATTGTTGATTTTTACTTGTTATTCATCAAAGAATCCTGAGGAGAAAGAAAAGGAAAAGAAATCACAGGTTCCTAAAAATATATTTGGCTACACAACTGTCCAACATCGACAATTCTAGCAATAAATCATCATATCAGAGTGATTTCTGAAAGGATCATGTGACACTGAAGACTGGAGTAATGATGCTTTGTATCACAGGAATAAATTACATTTTAAAATATATTCACACAAAAACAGTTATTTTAAATGGAAATAATATTTTCACAATATTTCTATAAACACATCAGTCTATTTCAGTGATTCTGGAAGGAACATGTGACACTCAAGACTGGAGCACTGAACTAACATTTAAAACATTTTTTTTTTAATTGTAATAAGTATTCACAGTATTACTAATTATACTGTATTTTTAATCCAATAAATACAGCCCTAGTGAACATAAGCAACCTTTCAAATACATTAGAAAATCCGGTAACACTTTAGAATAGGGAACACATCTTCACTATTAACTACGACTTTTCCCTCAATATATTCCTCATTTGCTGCTTATTAATAATAGTTAAACGGTAGTTAAGTTTAGGTATTGTTTAGGATTGTAGGTGTAGAATAAAGTCATGTAAAACTGTATTTGGTACTCTTTTCATATAAAAATAATAGAGTAAAGCTTTTTGAACAACTAGAAATGAAAAATGCATTTGTAAAGTAATATTACTTACTCCTTTGTAAGTGGATTTGGATAACAGTATCTACTGTTGATTAAATGTAAATGTAAAGGACTATTTTGGCCAGTACTTGTGTGTACTGTGTTTTTTCTGTTTAGAGTATCTTGCTAACGTCATGCTCTTAACCGCCATGGTTTGCCTTTGTTCCAAATCCATCACTTACAAGGTTTCATTTCGCTCGGGATGCTGCCTTAGAAGGGAGACAGGAGATTCGGTTTGGATCCGAGCCTGACTCGGTATCGTATTTTAGCTCTGGAAATCTCTGCTGTTGTGAGCTGACAGTTCATTGTGAGGCTAAAACAAATGTGTCTGTTGTGGAGACGAAAGAGAAAAAAAAGCGTCATCAAGGCATCAAGTTCAGAAGCCTCCAGCCAGTTCCTGAGTCATCACATAAAGCCATTTGTGTCTGGCCAAAATAGACCACTTTTATCCAGTCGGTAACGGCATAAACAGCAGAGATGGATCAAATACTAGTGATTTTGGTCTCTTCACATTCAGATTGTGATGAGAGAAACAGCAGAGCCCAAAGGTAGCGTAATAAACAACCACCGAATCCTCTTTAGGAGCGCTCCAATCATAACACTGGAACCGCAGTCTGCTATGAATACACTTCTGCATCGCTTCAATGTGAGCACCTAGTTTTAATGAGTCTTGAGATGCACAGAGACTCCCTTGACATTCATTATTCACTTTGCTGAAGCCAGCAGGATATTTACTTAACATTAGCATTAAAAATGTACAGATGGCAATACCTACACAGCTCACATCCTTGAAAAACGATTAACAAGTTCAAATTATGACATACACTACATACAAAATAAGCAGTGAGATGTCATAAACGCGCTGTGATATGTAATGTGGGTTTTGTTGTCCCATTGTGACTCCTCACCCGCATGTCGTTCGACCTTTAGAACACAAATTATATATTTTTTGATGAAATCAGAAAGCTATCTGATCCTCTATAGACAGAAATACGACTGAAATGATCCCAGACAAACATAGTAAATATTACGGTAAAACAGTCCATGTGACATCAGTTTTTTTCATCAAAAATATGTGTTCTGAAGATGAACACAGATCTTATAGAGTGACTGAATTTCCATATTGGGGTGAACTAATCCTTTAATATCAGCCCTGTGTGTCTTTCGGGAAGGTTATCGTTTTGTTCATCACTGTGTGTCATTTTCTTTTCTTCAGGACGCACGAGAAGGGCTTCTGCCAGCCGTACCGTGGCATTGCGTGCGCTCGCTTCATAGGGAACAGGAGTATCTATGTGGAGTCTCTGCAGATGCAGGGAGAAAGTGAAAACCGCATCACTGGTGAGCTCAGCTGTCCAGAAACCGCTGCTGGGAACATCAGCACACACACACACACACACACACACAAGGTCACAAGTTTGGAAGAAGTTGTATTTTCAAAGCCTATTAAATGTTTAAATTATTTAGTAATGATCAATAACTTTAACTAATAGCTAAAACTGAGAGCACTAGCTTGTTTCTACATTAATTTGGAGATTAACTGTGAAATTATGACTATTAATGTTATTAATCACGAAAAATGTGACCCTGTCTGTGAAAACCCTCCTAAATTCGTTTACTGTTGTCTACATAAAATCTAAAAAACATTTTGTGAAAATGTAACATTGATATCTTTAATATTGACTGAGTACGAGCTTGTTGAAGATTGAAAATATAGTGAAATAAATGGTTGAAATCAACCTTTCAAGCTTGTTATCTCAAAATGAGATTTTGAGACTATAGGAGGGTTTTCACAGACAGGGTCACAAATGTGTGATTTGTTGAAAAAGAGTTTTAGAATGTTTGTTAATTTGATGTAAGGCTGAATTTTATATCATTCGTAATAATCATGTCAGTATTAATGGTTCTTACTATTTTAAAACTACTTAGTCAGGATTATTTAACAGAAGAATTAAATTAAAAGAATAACAATAATTCTTGTGTAAAATTTAAAATGTCTTTACTGTTACTTTTGATCAATTTGATGCATCCTTGCTGAATAAATGTATTCATTTTTTTAGTATTATTAAAAAACAGTACGTCTCAGTATGTTTTCTGTTTTCAGATAATACGAACTGTGAAAAACACCAGATCAGTACATTAGAATGATGTGTGAAGGATCATGTGACTGAAGACTAGAGTAACGATGTTGAAAATTCAGCTTTGCATCACAGCAATTAATTTAATTTGAAATGATTTTAACATTAAAAACCGTTATTTTACATTGTAATAATATATCACAACATTAGTTTTCACTGTTATTGTATTCAAGTATACAAAGCTTTCTTATTCTATTCTAATTATTCCAAGAACACAAGTTTCCAAAAAGGAAAGATGCCATAGAAAAACCATTTTGGATTCCCATTCAAAATAATCAAAAGAAGCATTTTACCTCTATAAACAACTTTTCATTGAAAAGTTTCCTTTATGGAACAATCAATGCCTGTGCCATACATTCTGCTGTTATCATTTATTTTTCACTCTTGTGTTTTTCTTCAGCGGCTTTCACGATGATCGGCACCTCAACCCAGCTATCCGACCAGTGCTCTGAATTTGCCATCCCGTCCTTCTGCTATTACGTCTTCCCGCTGTGCGAGGAGGGCACCAGAGGTCCACGGCGGCGCCAGCTGTGCCGTGACGAGTGCGAGGCTCTGGAGAACGACTTGTGCAGTGCAGAGTACACCATCGCACGCTCCAACCCACTCATCCTCATGCAGCTGGAGCTGCCTGTGTGCAACCTGCTTCCCCACCCTGGCTCGCCAGAAGCTGCCAGCTGCATCCGCATCGGCCTGCCACCGCAATGTAAGTTGACTTGACTAAACTCGAAACCATAAAATGAGGTTTAGAGCCAAGGAAGACTCGAGGGAGGGTTTAATAAGCATGAAATCCAATGTAATTGGCTCCCAAGCACCCTCAATGAGCAATTAATGCGAGAGGGCCCTCTTGTGGTGCATTACTTGCTATTGCATGCTTGTCTATAACTTATCATTACTTTTTATTTCAAATTCTAATTTTCAATCTTTCTTGAAGATTCACCTCCAAATCATAGCTGTTACAACGGAAGTGGCGCCAACTACAAAGGCACGGTCAGTGTCACGAAATCAGGCTACCAGTGCCAGCCGTGGAGCGCACAGTATCCACACAGCCATCATCTGACGCCTGTTGAGTACCCTGAGCTCAGAGGAGGCCACAATTTCTGCAGGAACCCTGGAGGGCAAATGGAGAGCCCTTGGTGTTACACTTTGGACCCTAACGTTAGAGTGGATATCTGTGACGTTCAGCCCTGCAGTGAGTAGAATAGCTTGACGACCCTGGTGATGACTCATTTGTGAATTTCTTTGTATTAAATTTTCTTTTTTTGTGCCCAGAGCCTCCAGAGAAAATGAAAAAGGAGATACTGTACATCCTAATCCCCAGTATAGCCACCCCTCTTGTTATTGCCTGCTTGTTCTTCTTGATCTGCATGTGTCGCAACAAACAGAAGGAGTCTGCTGACACCCCCACTCGCCGGCAACTCACTGCCTCCCCGAGTAAAGAAATGGAGCTGCCTTTACTTAACCAGCACAAGCATCAGGTAATCTTCCCTTATTTTAGCTTTTGTACTTGAATTTGCTTTCGAAAGCTACATTCGCACCTACTTTTTGAGTAAATTTAACATAAGATTATAACTTAGTAATAACTTTTCAACTGATATTTTGCACCTTTTCAGTAGCTTAATGCGTAAATGCCCAAACATGACAGATTTGCAGATTAGTGCTATTACAATGTTATTACTACATTTATTACTACATTATCTTTTTTTTTTAGTAATAAAAGCATCGAGAAATTTTTTTTTCCTTGTGATGCAAGAGAAAATCAGTTAATTATTTCGCCTTCTAACTCTAGCACTGTCTATTCTAATTCTATTCCTGTTAGATACACACTCTATTCATTTACTGCTTTTTTCTTTTAAAAAATAGCATTAGCACTTGCATTTTTATTATTTTTTAATGTCTATTTGTTTTCTGTTTTATTATCAGCTTCTAACACGGGCATGCTCTTTTTTTTCTTTATTATAATAATAATTTTAAAAACAACTTACTAACTGAGCTAACTGAGACTAGTTCAAGCACTTGTATATCATTGCGCTTTTGTTGGTTTTGATTAATACCATTGTTCTCATCTGTAAATTGCTTTGGATAAAAGCATCTGCTAATTGAATGAAATTTAGGAGAAAATATAATCTAAGAGTTTGACATTCAGTGAATTAAAACAATTTAATTTATTAATTTAATAAATAATTTAAATCATTTGTAATTACAAGTTATGACTGCTCAAAAATAGTCCAGATTGATTAAATTTCTAGCACAATGTCAATACAACTCTTAAATATTTCATTCATTCATTTAATCTACATAAACTATCATAATAAGATTAAGAAAAATGTACTAATTACTGATCTGATTTTGAGAAGCCTCATTTCCAAATGTACTCAACATTTTAATTAAATGTTGTACATCTTAAAAATACGTTATTATGATAAGTGAGTCAACGCCAATCAAGTTTTGTTATTATATCCGATGAAGAGTTCAGGTGCAAAAGAATCTTAGTGCCATTTGAAATTTTCTTCTAAAATTACCATTTATCAGTCTTAACGGAACATAATTGGAGCCTGATTTAAAAAAAAAAAAAAGAAAAAAAAAAGCTTATTTTAAAATATTGTAGACGGCACTTGGAGGCTTTTGTATCTGATCTCTTCACATTATGCCTCTTCAATTGAGCACAAGCTGAATTAATGATTTCCCATCGTGTTTAATTCCAGGGGAAGCTACGAGAACTTAACCTGTCTGCAGTCCGGTTCATGGAAGATCTTGGAGAGGACCGTTTTGGAAAAGTCTACAAAGGTCACCTCTACGGTACGGCTCCAGGCGAACAGACGCAGGTGGTGGCTATAAAGACGGTCAAAGACAAGGACGAGGGACCTCTACGGGAAGAATTTCGCCACGAGGCCATGCTCCGGTCCCGTTTACAGCACCCCAACATCGTCTGCCTTCTGGGTGTGATAACGAAAGAACAGCCCATGAGCATGATCTTCAGCTATTCGGGTCATGGTGACCTCCACGAGTTCCTGGTCATGCGATCCCCTCACTCGGATGTGGGCAGCTCTGATGACGATAAAACCGTCAAATCCACTCTTGAGCAAGCAGACTTCCTTCACATCGTCACACAGATAGCGGCCGGGATGGAGTATCTTTCCAGCCACCACGTGGTACACAAGGATCTGGCTGCTCGTAACATTCTAGTCTGCGATAAACTCAATGTGAAGATCCTGGACCTTGGGTTGTTCAGAGAGGTCTACTCGGCTGACTACTACAAGCTAATGGGCACCAGTCCCTTCCCAATCCGTTGGATGTCCCCGGAAGCCATCTTGTATGGCAAGTTCTCCACCGATTCAGACATCTGGTCCTACGGCGTGGTGCTATGGGAGATATTTAGCTATGGCCTCCAGCCGTACTGCGGCTATTCTAACCAGGACGTGATTGAGATGGTTCGCAACAGACAAGTCCTTTCCTGCCCAGATGACTGTCCAGCCTGGATTTACACACTGATGCTAGAGTGCTGGAATGAGTTTCCCGCAAGAAGGCCAAGATTCAAAGACATTCATGCCCGGTTGCGCACCTGGGAGAGCTTGTCCAACTACAACAGTTCGGCTCAGACCTCAGGAGCGAGCAACACCACTCAAACCAGCTCCCTCAGCACAAGCCCCGTCAGCAACATCAGCAATGCTCGCTATGTCAGTCCCAAAAAGTCTTCCCCGTTCCCCCAGCCTCAGTTTGTGTCCATGAAGGGCCAGATGCGACCAATGGTGCCTCCTCAGCTCTACATCCCAGTCAACGGCTACCAGCCGATGCCGGCTTATCCGTACATGCAGAACTTCTACCCCATGCAGATCCCCATGCAGATGCCTCCGCAGCAGCTGCACCCACATCTGGTCGCCAAAGCTGGATCTCACCACAGCGGTAGCGGATCCACCAGCACTGGCTATGTGACCACAGCACCCTCCAATGGATCTGGTACAGAGAAGGCTGCCCTTATGAACGAAGACCTGAAGGCAGCGGATCAGGATTTCGCTGATGGAGCCTCTCAAAGTGGCCTGCACGATGAGGACCTTTCTGTTCCAGAGACAGAGCTCCTGGGCGACAATGACAGCCCACAGATCAAGGACGGTGATATCAACTTAGAGGTGTAGATGATCTTTTTAGATAGGTTAGATGAGAAGAATATTTTTTTTGAAGTTTTTCTCAGTTGTACAGGTTTAAAAAGTGAAGGGAAACCAGTGAATGACACGTGGACTAGTGTTATTTATGGGTTTTTTGTTTTATCGGCAGCCACTGATGGACGAATGCATCATACTGTTGGAGATTATTTTTATATGAAATGTCAGCTTCACCCATGAGCTGCAGTTTGTGTAGTCTATGATGAAGAATCGAGCTTTCAGCCCTTCCGCTTTGGGGTCGGTAGAGGATATCTGGTCGGTTTGGTTGTTTTAATCAAATTGTTGCAAAGCTATTCAGAAGAATCAGTTCTTACTGTTGCTGTGCAACATGAAACATCATTTCAGGCATGTCGTGGGTACCATTCATTAGTGTAACCTCTTGTCAGTTGGTGGTGTCATTGAGAACAAGTCACAGGATTAAATGTATTTCTTGCTTGAGGGCTTTGGTAAATGATATGCATGATGAAACCTCATCATGGATCACGATATTGGACTATAAACAATCTGGATGTGCAGAGACATGGATGCTGACCCTATGACATTTGTGTCCCTTTTTTTTATTATTTTAGAAGTTGCTTTTATAAAACTCCTGTTGTAAAGATTTGTAATTTATGCCATTGATTCTCTTAAATATTTGTAATGTTTTTTTTTTCTTATTTTTGTTTATCCTATAGTATTACTTTAAAGTCATACCAACCAGAAACTTGCTTTCTACCCAGATGTTATTAACACACATTAACCATATATTTTGTTCATCCAGACACGTGGAGAATAAATAAAACATAATATGATATTACTTGTGGGGTTTCCGCAGCTTGTATACGGTCTAGACATTGGAAACGCGTTTTGCTATGATAATGTAATTAAAATAGCACAATGGTGTATTTTATATGACTCATTATTTGTACTTGGTGAAAGATTAACTGAGTGAGTGATGTGTTCTGGTTCATGTTAACCAATGACTGTAAAGTAGGTGTTCTTCTTTCCCAAGTAAGGCGGGACCAAAGTAATAACTGATATATTCTCCACTTTTGGCAGACAAACTGCAAATAATTTACACTTGCATACAGAGCTGATACTTATGCAGTAATACACGTTTGCCTGCTAAGATGTCAACAGATGAACTGGCTAGCATCAGCAGTTTACGGAATGCCTGTCAGTTGCACGCGGCGCCCAGCCTCCGCGCAAACAGCGCAACGCGACGAAAAAGACAGTTTACTCCTGATGAGGAGAAAGACAGCAATTACTGGCTCAGACGAACTCGTAATAACGAAGCTGCGAAGAGGTCTCGCCAGCGCAAGAGGATGGAGGAACATCTCCTGGAGTCGCGCGCCATCGAGCTCCAGCGAGAGAATGACAAATTAAAGGCTGCGCTCTCCGCAGTCCATCATAACAGCGCGGCTCGGAGTTACCCAGTGGATGCTGCTTTTGGGTTCCCTCTTGGACTGCCAAATGACTGTTATCCGCGCAGTTTTGCCGTTCCTACAACTGTGTTGCCACTGCGCAGTCTGCCTCGTTGCCCGTTTTCTGGTTGTTGCGAAACAGCAAGTCCTGAAACAAATCTTTTTCGCTCGGTTTTCGATTTGGCATCATACCCTTTGCTAAAAAACTCTGCCAGTAATAATACTACGAAATCCCCGCGCATCAGTTTATTGGATGGTCATCATCCAATGAGCAGGTACACTCATGGAACCAATACACGCACCAGCGAAGCGTATGAGAGGAATAGAGTTTTTGAGAATGGAAATGACTATGCTCAAAAGAGGCACGAGCTGACAGAGGACAGAAACGCACTGGCAACCCTGCCGCGCTGTTATTTTTCCAAAGCATCATCTTCTGATACGGCGCAGAATTACGCGCGGCAGCCTGGACCGATCAGTGGCGAAACGCAAATAAACGCAGAGGATAGAACTTGCCAACAACACGCGGCCACGCAGTCCGTTCTGCTGCCGCACAAACTGCGCTACAAAGCTGGTATCACACGGTTTGCGTCCACAAACTTTCCATCTTGATGGAAACCAAGAAAGGCAGACCAGGCGTTCATGAAAGTTGTTTCTCTCGTTACATGTCATGAAAAGATTGTCATTTTTTTATTGCATTTGTTTAATTGCTCACATTTAAGTAAAAAAAATCACTTACCTTGCACTGTGAATCTGTAGTTGTAATACCTCTTAAATAAAAGGTATTGTTTCTGCACAAGTGAGTGATTTGTATGCATTGAACGTTTTTGCACGATCAACATAAAAAAATGCATATGAAATGTTAAAAAATAATTATGCTTTTTGGTATAAAATCTGGTTAGGTTGTTTCTAAATGTGCACTTGAATGCCAGCGCAACTGAAACGCGTTTCTTTTCCCACTGGATGGCGCGCTCATACACAACTTACTTAATGTAGGTCATCTTGGGCGCCACGTTGTGCAACTCCTTTAGTTTTAGGTTACATCACATCCACACCTGTTATATCATATCGACCATAAATTATATGTTACATGATGACAATTTCATAAGACCCGCATATATATTCAAACAAGTTTTAGTTGTTGGGAGAAAAGCTTTTACTGCGGTCATTGAGTGGATCTTGCTGAGAAAATCAAATGGAAGCTGATGTAACACGTACTGTGGTAATAATGCATAACGCCATTTATGTGTCTTTGAAAAGAAGCCCTAGCTTCTGCTGTAAACTTTTTTCCTTTCTTTGAATACCACTAGGTGGCTTATCTATTTTAAACCGTAGATTTGTCTGTTGATATTTTGGTAACAGCTGCATACACGTCATCCAAATTTGAAGTTATTAAAATCAAACAGGTAATGATTAGAATAATCGCTATATAATTGGGCTTTATTCATTTCTATATTAAGAATATGGCAGTTATTTTAATGATGCTAGCTCTACTACCACATAACGTCAATATCCTAATAATAAAGTAGTAATCAACGATGTATAATCATGATTAAATGTGTATGTAATTTTTGCAGGTAGAAATGTATGGATGGCCATAAACAAAGCGAATTTATAAAGTTTCAATGCAAGTATTTTAGTACGTTACGCTTATTAGCTGTACATTATAGCTAACTATGTATATTACTGTTCGTTCTCATGGAATCAGACTGCTATTAATGAAGAGCGATTGATTGGCTCAAATCAGAAGATGCTGTATTTGGATTGGTCGGGAGATGTGCCAGTCAATGGACACTGCCAATACACTTCTGTAGTGACCTACTAACACAGATCCATGAGGCAGCAGTCACTCCGGCAGGAAAACGCATAGGAGAAACAGTATTATTGCCAGATGGGATTTTATTACTGCTGATGAAACACTTCTGAATGTTTTTATAGGCATTATTTATCCCGCACATCCATCTATTTGGACCTTTGCTTGTAAGAGGTAAATGCTTTCTTCTTTTACCGTGAGGCTTATATGAAACGGCTCGTTTGGGGTGTTTCAACTGGTAGCCGGTATATGGGCTATAACAGATTATTACAGTAAGGCAACTTTTAACATGGTCTGTTTTCGATATGTGCGCCATACTTATTTTTCGCACAACATCATGTCAGTGCAGACATGATTTAGTGTTTAACTTAAACGTTCATTGATTATTGTTACTTATACGGTGCTATGTTTTTGTACCGCACGTTACTTGTATGATATTTTTGAAAATCAAAACATCATAGGGGCGTTAGGAGACGGGGTGGCACAGTGACCCACTATTCATTGCGGGGTTGTGTATCAGGCTCTCGGGTCATTATTACAAAACAAATGTAGACCTTATGCAATTTAATACAATTTGACATTAACTAGATCAGTGGTTTTACACGTGTTACGTTCGTAATGATTTGTGTGGTTGCTTTAAAATGTTAATGATACGTACAATTTTTTCTCCGTTCAAAAATGATCTCTTGTTTGCATTTATTGTGTAACAGTGACTGATCATCTTACAGTCCTTACACAATAACGGAAGCTGGGACACTTCTGACAAAAAGACTGCAACGGCACGACATCAAACACGAGCTGCTGTTTAATGTCCAGCGTTGGCTGCTATTTGTTTTTACCATCTGTATGTAACGATATCTTTAATTTATCGCTAAGGTTAATGTTTCACGCGCACAGATCAGACAGTCCTGAGTGTCTGTGTCGGGATGGGGTGAATGCATTAAAGGCCTGTCAAATAATAACACAGCAAGGGTACGGCTTTGCATCGGAGGGTAAATCCGATTTAAGTGTAAACTTATCCCTTCACGCAAGCCAACTTCTTTGTAGCCATTTTTTATTACTCCTTTCATGGTTGAATCCCAAAACCTTAACACTCACGTATTTAGTATCCGTTTCACTTTTTCAAAAAAATAACGTGTTGCCATGAACTATTATAGCAGATGTAATACAAGCCCTTTCCTTGTTTGTCGAGTTGCGATTGGGTTCAGTCGCATTTTTCTAGCGCCCTTTTATTGATTAATTTGTCTCTGTTCAGCCACGTGTGATGCTGGCTGCTCGCATTCCTTTGTTCCCTGTGCTCTAGTCTGCGCCTAATACTGGAGCCTAAGTTCAAGCCTGGCTGTGTTTACAATCTGTTAATAGCGTTATGATCGAGCGCACTGCTAAGTTACTACGGAAAACTTAAGTTTATGGCCACAGCCAGGTTTAGATGAGGTAATTCCAGCGGTTTGATCTGCACGTTAAAGGTCATTGTCAGGTTTTCAAATTTGTCTTCTTCAACGTTGTGAACTAATGCTGTACTTCTTCGAAGGGTTGACAGAATTTAATGCAATCACGAGCCCATTATGTGTTTGAGAGCGTGAGCTATGCATTACTTTGAGCATGCGACCCGCCTCAAAAATGGTGACATAATGGGGCAGTGCATAATTTGAAGATCACTGTACGTTTTAATAGTCACGTTTCGGCTTAAAACGTTTTATATTTCCTGTCCGTTAAAAAAAAAAAAAATAGAAACACTAAAAAATAATATTTCAGGCTTTTCAGCCATCACATGCAGTGTGTTTTCCATCAGCTGTTTATGATCAGAACAACATTAAATGCCAGACTGCGAATGAATCACTCTGATCTAATCAGTCAAACAAGTTTGCAAAAACATAGATTCATTATTACACATTTACAGCAGTTTCTATACTTGTTGGGATACTTGATAAGCCAGAAAACAAAAAGTTTGCTGCTTGAGTTAGATGTTTACATATAATCAATTGTAGCAAACAAAATGTACAAATTTCATGATTAATAAAGCAGCTATTATCCTTAACCGTACTAAAATATGGGGGCACTTTTATGATTGGGATGTCTAATGTGTCTCTGCTTTTATCTCACTAGATCCATTACAAAAGAGGACGCATGACTGCTATAGCACGGGGTCTACGATGAGATGTCTACTTAAAGCCAGGGTCAACTAATGAGCTTATGCAGTCTTGATGACCACATTGTGTAATATGCAAGCCATTAAGAAGGAGCCCCCATGCACTGGGCCCTACGGTGGAGAGGACTCCTTGGTCCTGGCAGTGGCTTTGCAAGGGACAGACAGGGACCTGATTAACCACAAGCTGTCCACTATGCCCTTTAAGAACAAGTCCTCCACCTGTCGCAGAAAGCGCGAGTTCATACCAGACGAGAAGAAAGACAGCCTATATTGGGAACGGAGGCGCAAGAACAACGAAGCAGCCAAACGTTCACGAGAAAAGCGCCGAATCAACGATATGGTTCTGGAGAACAAGCTCATGGCCCTCGGAGAAGAGAACGCATCGCTGAAAGCAGAGCTTCTGTCGCTTAAACTCAGGTTTGGCTTAGTGAGCTCCGCAGCTTACGCTCAGGAGGTGCAGAAAATTTCCAATGCCACTGCTGCACTCTATCAGGACCTTATCCCACCCAGTGCCGCCAAGGGTTCCTACCCAAATGAGCTCGAACCAGCGCGTTTAACCAGCAGTCACATATCAGTCATCAAGCACTCACCTCACAGCGCCTTGTCCGACGGATCCGACTCAAGTATGGTCACCCAGGGGAGCCCACTTATAAATATATCCCGAACCCCTGACAGCATCAAACAGGAACCCCTGGAAAGCGGCAGATACGCCAAAGACAGGGCAAGTCCATACGAACTGTACAGGAACTACCTTAGTAGCCCTTTCCCTGGGAGCTACTCCCAGCCATCGCCGTTCTTGCAAATTGCCAGATCATCTAGCAATTCGCCACGAACATCTGACGGTGATGATGGGGCCATAAGCAAGTCCTCAGATGGAGAGGATGAACAACAGGTTCCGAAGGGACCGGTTCAGCCCAGGGCCAATTCACAGAGTGTGATTGTATCGACCCTCAAAGTGCCAGATGCCAGTGCCTCAGCTTTGCCCCACAAGTTGAGGATCAAAGCCCGGGCCGTCCAGATCAAAGTGGAGGCTATTGATCCAGACTATGAATCTTCTGGCAAGTCCTCCTTTCCCATCGATATGTCTGCAAGTAGATGCTACCAAATGAGTCAGTATATTTCACCCGAGTTCATTCAGTCATCTTTGAGCCAGATGACCGATGTTCAGGACTGGAGTCAGCAGCCGAAGGAATGGCACAAAGATCAAAAGGACGAACCAACTAACTGCAAACACCGGCACTGTCCAGACTCACCGAGACCTATGCCTGACAAACTCATCGCTGACCTTAAAAACGACTCATATGCCCAGTCTGAATCTGAGAACTTGTACTTGAAACAGGGCATTGCTGATCTGTCGGCAGAAGTGGCCTCCTTGAAAAGACTGATTACTAAACAGCAAGGGTCTGTTATCGAGTCCACGAAAAGCACTACTGAAATCGATTCATTATGAAAAGGATGTTTCTGAAACTAAGTTCCCTCTATTTGCACAACGCCTGTTTTCCACTGTGTTCGCTACTGCACTGTGCGGTTGTTATGGTGTCAAAGAGCTGCACTTCATTGAGAAGAAGGGTGTTTTGTGCACTTACAGTCGTAGTTTGGCGTGTCTTCTTGATGACTCCATTTGAAGCCCAAAAATTGGGCTACTGTTAATGTTGACTTCTCAAAATTTATTGTACATTGTATGTTCTCTTTTGTTTACAATAAATGCAAGCACTGAAATACTTGAGTCTTTCCATCTTACTTGCTTATTTAGCAAAGTATCAGTTTTGTCCGAACGTTTACAAGAATATTAACTCTTGAATATTACATATTCTGAGAAAATACCTGAAAAGGTCGCACTTGCCAACTGAAGCTATAGAACATAACAACAGATATACTCTTTATTATTCTGAGTGCTCATGATGCAGTGTGTAAGTGAGCAAATAATAATTAATATGGCATAATGCCTTTAAAGGACCTGTTAATATGTTGAATCATCTCATTAATAATTGTAATAAAAGTTATAATACTTACCTATTTTTGGTTATAGCTTTTAAAACAAATTATGATGTATGCACTTAGGCCACAAAGAATTATAGTTCTCATAATTATAATGTTTAAGCTTATGTCTTGATTTTTACAATATCTTATTACATTTTATGAGTGGTTATTTACTGTAAAATTACAAACACCAAGTCTTTCAAACAACAGAATGGCTTTATAATGTCATAATATTAGTCTTTGTTTGCCTTAAGTAAAACAACGGGTGAAATTAAGTCTTTTTTTAAACAGAATATATCATTAATGGGTTATATTTGCTGTATTATAATATCAACACCATTATGTTGCACCATTTCATATATTAAATGCTAGCATGAGTTGAACTACCACACAGTACAATTTACATTAGAAGTACTCAGATCTGAACAGCTACCCCAACTACTGTTAAAATTCAGTAAAATAATATGCAGATCTTTACCTATGTCAAGATATAAGCCTTACAATAAATTATAACTATTCTACATTATGCCTACACTTAAAGTATGGCTTAATGAAAACAAAATATGTGATAAAGTATGATGTGATATTGTATTTGTTGTATTATGTGTGATGGAGTATAGCAATTTTGCAATATCCCCTGGGACTGCAGATGCAAATTAGCTTCATAGCCTACTTTGGCACAGTTTTTGTAAAATAAATGAAATAAACTAAAAAACAACAACATAAAAAACATGGAACATTGCAAAGGAAAAACCATGTTTTATAACCTATAACATTCTCTAGGAAGTGTAACCTCGTTAGTTTTATATAGGTTTGCACATATCTGTCATGAGGAAACTTTAAATGCTGTATACTTGACGTGTGTACTATGCATGTTGTTATGAAATCATACGCTAAATGCTACATTTATAAGTCACGTGTGCTAAATGAGTAAAACTAAATGTCGGTGACAAATGGTGTACATGTCTTTATACATTTACAATATAAATTGTGTATAGGCTGTATAGTTGTACCTAAAAATATAGAGCTCATCCCTCTCCTTATTTCGTAAGAGGCCGCCGCCGCTGAGAAACCGCGGTCACGTGACCTAAAACAAATACGTCACCCGCGGTTCAGAGTTGAAAGTGAAGCATGGCGGCTTTAGTAAAGTGCAGAGCGTTGTTTCAGCCTTTCCGATCTCAAATAAACGTTATCAGCAGCGTCTGCAAATCGGACAGTGTTTTGCACGCATTTCTAACCAAGAGAGCGCCTCATTGTGTGCGACTGTACAGCTCCGACGTAAAGTCTGGAGATGACCTTATCGTTAGATACTTGGACGGTGATGACTCAGGTAGAGGACAAGATAGTGAATGATTGATCACAGAGTTTGTGTATCGGATTCTTGTACGTGTTGCTACTCTGCAGCTTCTCTCATAGTGCCACACTAACGTTATTTAACACTGCAAAAACTCATTTCAATCTCCTCAATACTCTGAATATTATTAAATGTTCCTACCTAATATTAAACTTTATCACTTCAAGGCTGTGTTTTAGCTTTCGTGAATTCTTCATACATTTTCTTGCAGTTTGTTAACTGTTTATTCTGTGTAACTGTTACTGTGTTTTAGGGATTGTTGTTTTGGGGATTAATCGCCCTCAATCTAAAAATTCCATCAGCAAAAATCTTGTTACGATGGTGAGTATTTATTTATTTTTCATAATGTCACTCATCAAAATGTAATAGATCATCACTAGGCCTATTGGCTACTCAAAAGGTATTGTAATATCTTTTTTTAGTATTATTTGTATTTACAAAAGTACCTGTACACTCTAAAAATAAATGTTTAGACCCCCAAAAACACGTTTTCATCAGTTTTTTTGAGTTACAACTACTACTAATGAAATTGTTTAGCCGTGAGATAACTTTGGAAGGAATTTAAAAGTTAATTACTCAAAAAAGGTTAAAAGTAGTGATGGGTCATTCTTGAACGATTTGTTCTTGTTTTGAACAAATCTTTAATGTGACTCGGGAAGAACGAGTCGTCTCGGGGAGTGATGCGTTCAGTCACGCATGCACAAGATCCTATAGGTTCTGCACAGGAATTAGTTCGAAAGGCTTGGGGGATAAGCTAATAAATTCTCTTTCTGGTTTATATTGCGTTGGTTAAAGCTT
>JAUCMS010000002.1:3384024-3398470 GCA_032357445.1 Enteromius radiatus
TATTGTAATATCTTTTTTTAGTATTATTTGTATTTACAAAAGTACCTGTACACTCTAAAAATAAATGTTTAGACCCCAAAAAAAACAAGTTTTCATAAGATTTTTTGAGTTACAATGAAATTGTTTAGCCGTGAGATAACTTTGGAAGGAATTTAAAAGTTAATTACTCAAAAAAGGTTAAAAGTAGTAATGGGTCATTTTTGAACGATTTGTTCTTGTTTTGAACAAATCTTTAATGTGACTCGGGAAGAGCGAGTCGTCTTGGGGAGTGATGCGTTCAGTCACGCATGCACAAGATCCTATAGGTTCTGTACAGGAATTAGTTCGAAAGGCTTGGGGGATAAGCTAATAAATTCTCTTTCTGGTTTATATTGCGTTGGTTAAAGCTTATGGGGCTGTCATGTGATGAACGAACGACTCAAACCCAAAGACTCCAGAGATGAACTAATCAATTCTCTTTCTGGCTTGTCAGATAGTGAGCTAATTGAATTATATTTGGCTAAAATGAACGAAATGACTCTCAAAAAAAGATTTGTTCATTTCGCTGAAAGTTGTTAACCAACTAATCTTATCTATTTCCCTTCAGATAGCATAGCACATGTTACATTTAGCTACCTTTGCAGGCACCCAGAACCTAAACCAGAAACACTAGTCTTGGTAACCACAAAACCTTCAGCATAACAAAGATGCTTTGAAAGGTCAAGCATAACATTATTACACACTCACAGGTCTTTCCCTTTAGTAAAAACACTCTATTTCAACATTCATTTTCTATTTCTGTGCAATGCGTGCTGTGAAATCCACTCTCAATTTTATATTCAATTAATACAGCTTCTCATTATATTAAAATAAATCTATTAACACAGAGGTTTCAGTGTAAATGATGCTCAATGAATTATGTTGGCATAATGTTCACTGCAAAACATTTAATTAAATCAGTAAATTAGTTTTTAACTTATAACCATTCATTTTTTTAAAGTTGTGTTAACAGGTTTTCTTTAGAGTGTACTATGATGCATGGAAAGTATATTCATTATAACAGTGGACCCAAATTCTGGTCATGTGTGTCCTTCCATCATCTCTGAGGCACAAATGTTATAATTTCATGTGATAATAATTGAGAACTACAACATACTTAATATCCCCCTTTTATGATTTGTTTTGTTTTTGCTAGATGTCAGAAGCTCTTGAGTCATTGAAGAAAGACAACAAAGTGCGTACTGTAGTTTTGTGCAGTATGGTGCCTGGAATATTCTGTGCAGGTATTTACACACTGAAGTGTTTAATCTAAATCGTGTCCAACTTTACAGGGTTTGATTGGGTTGTGTGGGTTGCACTAACATTCAGCTGTTTTGTTGGTATGATATTGATTGTTTTGGTTAAGTCAAAACGAGATACATGGGTGTATAAAGTTGTAACATTTTTGCTGGCCGACTGAAAACAGACATGGCTTTCAAAATATAGTGAATTGTGAATCATACATAATTAAGATTTAGTCAAATTTAATCTGCTGAAAAGTTGGTGAACGTTCACTTTAATTCAGTTTGCATAGCAAAAATACAATTAGACATGCAAAAAAAGAATGTAGAATCAAGCTTAAAATAGTTTCTACATCCTGATGCAGTCTGCGACGCATATTACAGCAGCTTTAAACCGTGCTTGTTTATTTAAAAAGTAGTGCTGTCTAATGATTAATCACATCCAAAATAAAAGATGTTTATATTTATATATAATATCAATTATATAAATATATACATGTAAATACAGGTACATACAGTATGTATGTACCTGTGTGTATATATATATATAGATATAGATATATATATATATATAGCCTATATGCAAACGAAAAGTATATAAATATAAATATTTTCAACATATATACTGTATGTGTGTATTTACATATTTATAATAAATATAAACAGTACACACACATATATTGTGTAAACCTTTATTTTGGATCCAATTAATCATTTAAAGCATTTTACAGCACTAGAATAATAATTATTCATATTATATGAATATAATAATTTTGTTATTGAAATTCACAATATTTGTAGCGGGAGATATGGTCAGGTTTGGGTTTGCGATCTCTCAACCAGAGATTTAATTTAAACACAAACTTAAATCTGAAACCGGCTTCGTGCAACAGGCCTCAGATCACCTCATTACAACTGATCAGTTTTTATGACATGTTTGAGAAGCATACAGATTACTCGTTACTGCATTAGTCAGTTTGGAATTGAAGTAAACTAGCCTTTAAATTTGACAAGGCAAACCAATGTGAATGTACCAACCGATGCCCTGTCCTTACAGTTTCACTATTTCAAGCGTACAGATGTAAAAATGTCAATGTCTTTTACAAGAACACAACTTTGCATAAACGCATGTTTGTCTAAACAGGTGCAGACTTGAAAGAAAGAGCAAAGATGCAGCAGAGTGAAGTAGGCCCATTTGTTACTAAAGCAAGAACACTAATAACAGAAATTGGTAAGTTAAACCGATGAAAATATAAATAGTTATTTCACAAAGTTATTTGATATTGCCAGTTATTTAACCAAACAGCTAATATGCTTAAGGTCAATGTGAGGAATGTAACTACTTAATTACAGTAACGTGAGTAGTTGTAATTCTTTACCTCCACCACTGGTAAAGTACTACAGTATTTGCAGATATGGATAATGTTTCAAATAGTTCATTTAATAATTATTAAACAGGTAATGTGTTTTACATTCAATTAGCTGCTTGTTATTATAGCTCCATTATTTCAGCCAATGGAAACCCATCAGCTCAGCCATTAAAAACAAATTGACTGCAAATTAGAAAAACGTTGATATATGAGACGTTCAGTGTTCATTTAATGGTTAATCTAGTTTGATTATGTGTTTTAGGTACTCTTCCCATGCCAACGATCGCAGCCATTGATGGAGCAGCTCTTGGAGGAGGTCTTGAAATGGCTCTCGCCTGTGACATCAGAGTCGCAGGTAGAACATCATGAGTTTATATGAACACAAGCTGTAGTTTGAAGCATGTAGGTCTTCAAGGTATGAAGAAGGAAGAAGGCAAAGAAGGAAGGCAAATTTGATTTCTCATGCCATGACCCTTTTAATGGTTTCATAAGTGTATCTTGGTTCACTCAGTGTTGTGAATTTCTTCATTACGCTGACAGATAGCAGATGGCTTCTTTCATGCGTTCTCCTCTCACACCCAGATTTAGATTTAGGAAATCTGTGCATGACGCTATAACAGGTCTTCTGCACTTCTTCGAATGCATTTCACACCATATGTTTTCACACAAGACACAAGCATTTTTGGAAATGTGAATATTTAATGTCTATATTCAGTGTACTCGTTTGTGAAATAAATTTTTTTACATTTTTTGCATGTGGAAGATGCAAAAAAAACACAGATCTTTTTTTATCCATAGAAAATTAAACTTGTTAATCAGCTTTTTATCAGTATGTGCTGTTCAGTATCACAAGAAGTAAATATTGATAAAATAAAATGTCTTTTAATTGCAGAACAGATGAGTATTTGTGTTATTTATTATATTGTATGTATCATAAAACAGATTTTGTTTTTTAAATAGCTGTTAAAATACCTGATTTAAAATGTGTGATTTTTGAAGGCATTCATATTTTTTAGGGTCTTTTAAGATTTATCTCTTTGAAAACAAATAGGCTAACTGCTTCTCCACACTCTGACCTATTTTACAGCCAGCTCTGCTAAGATGGGACTAGTTGAGACAAAATTAGCCATCATCCCAGGCGCTGGTAAGTGCCTCTGTCTATATTTGTAATTACTTATGATTTCTTCTGAAAATCGAAGAATTGTGTGACCGATTGTCTGCTTTATAGTTTTGCCAAAGGGGATATTCAAATACAAAACTGCCATAAAAAGTGTACAGTAAGCAAGAACAGTGCTACGATCTCTGCAAATGATTGAATGAATTCAGATTCACCTATTCAGAGATTCTCAGTGAATATGCAATTGATAATGTAGCAAGTCATTTGGGCAATAAAATAAATTCAGTTTGTGTCCAGTGTTTCAGTAAGGTTTCATTGGAAACATTTTGCATTCCTTTTTATTGACTCAAATCATGAGACTTATGCATCATATAAAAAAAACAAATGTGATTAATATTGCAGACCTATAAGGCAGCTTACTTGGTTTTGGAGCACAGCTTATATCTCACAATAATATATCTCATAATAACTGGGCCAAGTACTTCCAACTGCCAGGAAAAGGAAAACAGAACACAATAAAATTATAATCCAAAGACACGCTTTCTTCTAAACTTCTGTGCATCATTTCCTGGAGTTGCTGTTTTGTTTCAAATATAGTTTTGTAGCTAAAGTTAGAGCTGTAGATATTTCTGATATGCCTTTAAGTGATTTTTAGATTTTCAAACTGCTGCAGTACTGCATAGTAAAGATTTGTGCTCCAAATTCAACTTAATAGTATAATTATATACTATTAAAAAAAAATCGAAGAATGTGGATGGTTTGTGGTTGTTTTGATGTAACAGATCTGTTAATGTGACGAACCACACCTCTGGTTACACCTGTTTGAACCTGTGGGGAATTGAGTTCTAACATCACCTAGACAATGCCAAAATGTAAATTTTGGAGAGAATGTCGTTTTTTTTTTTTTTTTTTGTTTTTTTTTTGCAGATGTCACTGCATTAGATAAAATCAAACCAGGTGCCATTTACAAATGTCCAAATACTTTTGGGGCCACTGTTGATCATAAGATTATTTTTATGAGGATTATTCTGTAACAGACAGATTTTTTATGGTTATGATTTGCTGGGTGAAGGCAAAGCCGATGGCATGTTTTCCATTTCCTTATTTAGGTATACTGTACGTGGTTGAGTTGGAAAGTATCTGTGTTTTTGCATATAGAGTCAGTCCAGACAGCCAGTGAGGTTATCACTCAAGGCTTAACCTGCAGGGTTTCTGTCTTCAGGATGAAAATAGGTCACCAGAGCTTTGGCACCAGCCCAATAGGAGACCCTGGAAAACAGTGGTGAAGATGTCAGCACAAGACGGTTTTGTGCTGTTCTGAACCAATTAGTTTAACCTTTTATTATTATTAATGGGTTACTCCACCCCAATTTTAATTTTTTTGTCATTAATCCCTTACTCCAATGTTGTAAAGCCGTAAAAGCTACTGACTCTCCCATTGTCTGCCAAGTATATAACACTGTCAAGTGTGAAAGACATCATCAGGATAGTCCACCCGCCATCAGTAGTTCAACTGTAACAAGAATACTTTTTGTACACAAAGAAAATAAAAATAAAAACTTTCCATCAATCCAGGGTGCCATTAAAAAATAAACCACTTGTTATCACTTGGCTGGGATCCTTCTGATATCTGCAGATAGACGTAAACAAGCTGTTTAAATGCCAGTGATGTCTTGTTTTGGAGGTGTGTTTATACAAATGGCGGGTGACATTTTTAGAGCTTGATTATATAAATGCTATATAAAGGACATTTTAAGCTATGAATCCTGCAGGATGTTTGAATCAAACAGAATCAAACAAAGACCTCTTACATGCCAAAAGATCAAGGCAAATTGTATTTCTCATGTCATGACCCGTTAAAGGTTCTTTTATTGTGTTTTGGAGTCATGGTGGTTTCTCTCCGCTTTGTGTCAGGATATGTTCCTTTTAGCGCTCTGTTGATAATGTGTAATGCTTGCTTGCTACTCCAAAGATAATTATTTAATTGACTCCTTGATTACAAGAGAGGGCTTGATTGGTAGCATTTGAAAAACTGCGAAATGGCAAAGGAAGTTGTAATTTTCCATATGAAGTCTTGAGTTGTTTGAGTAGTGTTTGATAAATCAATATTTCCTGTTGGCTGTACTGAATTAAAGAGTATATGGAAGCATAGCTGGTGGCTGACGTAATCATGCCAGCCCCTTCACCACATGGAGCCCATTTCCAATGACTCTGCACATGGTGGGGTCAGAATAGCAAGGAATATTCACACCCTGAACTGACAAATCACATGGCCACATGCCTTCAGCATGCTTCAATATGCCAATGGGGAAGAGCAGTGGGAATAATATCACAAACAGAATCCATCCTAGTTGTGTGGTTTCATAATAAATAGTCACCTCTACATTCTTGCAAATTACAGTGAAATTAAAATTCTTTAAAAACCCATTTGCTTTGCTAGCTTTTTAGACCATGGTGAAATCTTACCATAATTAAATACATTATTTTATTTATTTAGGTTCCAGTATGTTTAGCTGAAATGTTTTAATTACCATGCTAATTATTTCGCTTTTTAGACTGCGTCCATTGTTTCTCTTTATCCTCATGTCACATTTTTTATTAAAATTGTTAAACTCTTTAACTAGTTTCAGTGGATATACCCAAATATTTTAATTCTGCTCACCCTCAAGTTGTACAAACCTGTATGAGTGTACTAAAAAAAACATTTTAAAGAATCTTGGTAATTAAATAATTGACGGTACCCATTGAGTTCAGCAGTATGGAAAAGCAGGCGAAATAAACTTGTATACAGTTTGTTTGTTTTTTTTTTTTCCCTTCCAGGCTAGTTCCAGTATCTAACAGCCGTTAAGAAATATCAAATATCTAAATATCCTTCCTGATTAACTCTACTGTAAGTAAAGTCATTCCTTACAGTAAACAAGTATGAGTTAATGACAGATCCACTGACCCACTTTTCAGTTCCTCAGTATGATTTGGTTTGCCTGGCCCAGATTCTTCAGAAGGACTGTTGCACAGATCAGATTAGACCTTCTCTGTTTATCACTAGTCCACACATTATCACAACAAATCTGAAATCACGTGAAGGTTAAAACAGAACTTTTTGTTTTGTCTAACAATTTACAGTTAGGACTCATTACTTAACATTGGCTAATGCATCAACTAACTAGTACATCAACTGACAACTTTAATTTCCTGGAGTCATAATTCACAAAACACCCTTGGCAGCCATACTGTGGGAAGCTCAGTTCACTGGTTTATTTTCATAGTTTTTCATGCTTCCTGTCCTGTGCTGGGAATGAGTGTGTTACGTGTGCGATGTGGAGGAACAGAAGGTCAGCCCAGGCCGGTAGTATATAGGCCTGTAACAGGAGAGACATGTGAGACGTGTGTTTTTGTTTGTGAACCGTATGACATCACTGACACACCTTTTAAATAGTGCAAAATGCAGTGATTCCAGATAAATAGGGTGGAGTGTTACAGTAGATTTGTGTGTGTGCTGGTTCACGTTTTATTTTCTCATGGTGGTGAAAGACACACTTGAATCATATCGTTACCTGTAAGTGTTTGTGATAGTGCCGTCAAATGATTAATCATGATTAATTGCATCAATAATAAAAGTTGCATAATGTGTGTGCACTGTGTATGTGTATTATATATATATATATATTATATGCATACATGCACATATTATTTAAACAAACTTTGGATGCGATTAATCGTTTGACAAGTACAAATTTGTGAGGCGTTGCGCAATTAAAGTAGTTAAATAAGAATGTGTGCTTACTGTCAATCAAAATGTATATACTGTGTAACTTAGAATAAATAAAGGTAATTATTTACTTGCAAACACTCATTAAACACAAGCAGAATGATTTCTATGTAAACAGTCGCTTTTGTAAATTGTGGCATTGAACTAAACGTAGCAATTTATATGAGAATAAGAACACAGTTGTGTCAGTGTTTTATTAATGAGAGCCATAATTTGCATGTAGAAAGAAATTAGTTCCTATTCAGAATTTAACATATTATTATAGGCTCAAAAAAGCCCAATGTAAAGCAAAAACGGTTAAATCATGAAATGTGCATGTTATTTAAAAGTAGAAGAAATATCACTACACTGTTTATGTCTTATCCATGCATTTTGAGTGTGTAAGTTCTGTCAAATTGGACAAGATAAGATTAAAGGCTGCAAGGATTGTGTAGCCCTTCCAGGAACTCCAGCACATGTTTGAGTGTGACGCCTTTTCTTGACGGTCGCTCCGGTTTCTTGGAATGTAATGTGTAACACTTACCAGCCTCTGCTGCTGATTTCAAAACAACCCTGAGCTAACCTCTGTCACACTCTTTGCCCTCCATCTTTCTTCAGCGTGTTGACACTGTTTCTGGTAATCTTTTATGTTTTTTTGGTGGTGGTGTTGTAAATGCACTGTATAAAGGCAAAGGCCACTTTCTCTCTAGCCAGGACTGATGTGATGCAAGGATTTCCCTGAATTTCTTGCAAAATCTCTGCCGCATAACACAGGGTTGTTTGTTACTGGCTCAAGTCATTGAGTTTAGACATAGAAAAACACTCATATGAGGAACAACATTTTATCTACTCTATATTTGATCTGCTACTGTTTCTTTCTGACATCAGGGATCATCATAATATCTGTTGAAAAGCCACAGATACACATTTGTTTGGTAAAAACAGTTGATGGCTAATGAAATTAGTTTGCAATAAAGTCAGATCTGTCTTATCTTTGCTCTTTGGTGCATTTTATGGTAAGTAGGAGTTGTGCAATAGTCAAAAGATAGTTTGAAGGGACCTGTCTTTGTTGCAATAACATGCCAAAACGGCACATTTTTAAAGAAAAGTGCCATGATTCAAAGATAAGCGATTAATGCGAAAATGCTCCCCCCCCCCCCCCCTCTTTTTTTGTTCCTGAGTTCCAAATAAAATTGCAAAAAAAACCACAGATTTTAACAGCTCAACAATTTTCAGGAAATCACCCTCATGTTTTTCCAAACCTGTTTGTTGTTTTGTTTTCTGAGAACTGATAGTTCACATTGATGGCCAACAAAATGGGAAGCTTGCCCTAAAATGAGATCAATCTTATCATTGCTCATAGTTGTATTTATATATTGCGGTTATCTGTATGTACATTATAAAAGTCAAGCACTCTTACAAAGGCAGTGGAATATTCGCACTGCTATCTAAGAATGCTCTTACAGAAACATAGTCTAACTGACAGTCAGTCAGGCGGCTGTGCCCTAGATTCATGTGTCTTTTTGCCAGAGAGAGGTGGCAGTTGCCCGTGGAGGCCTGGGAACTGCTTTATTAGTGAGCACTTATGCAACACGTCTCTGTGCTTTCATGTGTAAACACAATTCACCCAAGAGCTTGAGTAAGAGTTGTGCAACAGAGTCAAAAGATGCCCCGATTATGTGAATTTGTGTGAAAGAAACCCTGAAGTTGCAGTAACATGCCAAAACAGCACATTTCCAAAGAAAAGTTTCAGTATTCAATGATTATACATGGCGATGGATATAAATGGAGGCTTCAAAGTGTGTTATTTGACCCTCCATAGACAGCCCACCTCCAGAAACGTAGTAAATGCATTGCTTAAACAGGATTTAAAGCTGAACTTTATTTTTTTAATGCTACAAAACACTACAAAAATCTTGCGCACGGAAAACAATAATTTGTAACACTTCAGAATAGGGGGTCAGAATTAAGCATTAGTTAATCATTAATTAATGGTTAATTTGTTCACAATTAAGCATTAGTTGAGCAAAAATCATTTAATGATTAACTTAACATTTTAATCATTAATTACTAATGTGTTTTTGTTTAACTAATACTTAATTGTGAACAAATTAACCATTAATTAATGCTTAACTAATGCATTATTCTGACCCCCTATTCTGAAGTCTTACCCAATAATTAATGTTATTTACTCAACCTTTCTTCTCCCCTGAGTTACGCATTCAGCCATTTTAGAGAGTATCACAACGCATACGTGCTGTTTCCTCTAGGCGTAAAAAACTACAGATTATGTTCGTGTGCACACTTTTCCCCCCGGACATAAATAAGGCTGATTACATCAAATATGTTATAGCATGCGTATGCACTGCATCGCGATACTCTCCAAAATGATGCAAGACATAACTCAAGGAAGAAGAATGGTTGAGTAAACTGTTATTTTTGTTTTCTTTGCACACAAAAAAAGTATTATTATAGCGTTGCAAAACCACTGTTGAGCCACTGATGTCACATGGACTGTTTTACAGATGTATTTTGACGTTTCAGGATCTGGGATCATTTCAATCAACAACAAATAGTTTGGGACGCAAATTAATGATCTGGGGGTTTTTTTTGTTTTTTTTGTACATGTGCACCTGCACATCACTTATGTGCATCCCTGACTCATTACAGAAATTCACAATAATTAAAATTTAACCACCCTCATGTTTATCCAAATGTTTTCTTTCATATTCAATCTTCAAACAACTATTTTCCGTACAACAATAATAAATGTCTAAGAAAACGCAATAAGTAAACATGTCATGGAACCATAAAGTTGGTCCATTTTACTCGTTCTCTGCTCTTCGCCTGAAGCCAGGTGATAATGTGAAGAACACTCAATACAATGTGAATCACTGATAATCTTCTAATCAACAGAAACGTTCTCTATTTTAGGCTATATACTGTATCTCTTTCTGCATCTCTCACTCTCTGTCTTGCGCAACTCCATGCAGTTATGCCACATAAGGAAACCAGTTTCAAACCAGTGGCATTTTTTAGTTGGAATGCAGAAGTTATTATCGTTATTTGTGTAAAGGACAGACTGTAGTTCATCGCAGCACCTGAAATCCAGCACATATAAAACATCTGTACTACATTCCAGATATCATTTGCTTCTAAAAATGATCTAATGTTTACTTGCTTGAACTGGACAGCCCTGATCATTGCATAGCAGCATACAGGTTTTAATTTGAGAATATTTACACTAAATAATAGAATAATCTTAATTTTTATGTCAGCTATAGACTTTAATACATTAAAAAAGTACTAAAGCAAAATTCTAAATACTTTTCATGCCTAGAGTTGCTAAACCGGTAAAATCCTTTAACATACTTTCTAGATATCAATGAATGATATCAAGTTTCCTGGTGTTGAATAGATAGGACTGTGTAAAAACACGATTAAAAAGAATTTAATACAATATGATTAGGAAAGCATTCCCTGTCTCTATTCAGTTGCATTGCCGTGGCTGTAATTACATCCATTTTTGTACCTGTTGACTTTGACCTTAGTTTAGGTTAATCTGAAATAAATTAAAGCTCCTAGGAACATGGGTGCAACTAATAAGAAGTGCCAATCATTTGTAAGACCCGGTTTAAAGACTCATTATAAAACAATTAGCTTTGTTTGGTACAGTTTTCTGAGACAAATGTTTTAACGCCGCCTCTGTGAGTCAGTATCATGCTGAAACAGGTCGTGAGAGTTTGTCTTCCAACACCTTTCAATGTGTGCAACAAGCATTGATCGCATGTGAGTTTCTAGATATTTGGAGAGACTGGGGCACTGTTGAGATGCAGTCTTTTGTTGCAACTGGGAATATAACCTGCATTTCTCAGATGATTGTGTGTCCTCTCTCTTTGCTGCTTTTAATGTAAACGTCAGTCGTTTTAAGATGAAGGATGTTATATTCAGTTTTATTTTTGTTGACAGCAGCCTTAGAAATCACAGACACCATAAAGTGAAAAAGAAGAACCTGACATTATAGTTCATCCAATCAGAAAATTTGTTTTTGAAGTCAGGGGTTTGGAGAGAGAGAGAGTGCTAGCAAAGTATAAAGCAGCTATTCTATTTCAAACATATGCTTTCTGTTTATCAAATAATCCTGAAATATGGTATCATGGTTATCATAAATATAGTAAGCAACAAAACTCATTTTCAACATTAATAAGAAATCATCATATTAGAATGATCATGTGAGATTGAAGACTGGAATAGTGATGCTGAAAATGCAGTTCATTGTATTTTAAAATATATAAAAATAGCAAACAATTTTTTTTAAATGTAGTAATTTTTCACAATATTTATATTTACTATATTTTTGAATGACTCAACTCATGATTCATGATACTGATTTTGCAATGCAATTTTCTTAAAAAAAAATTTTTTTTTTAGCAAAATTCGATTTAATATAAAATCATATTTTGTTTCTCAGTCAAAATGCTGCACATTTCTTTGTGGAACTGAAATATGTCAAATAGCAACACTAAATTAAAACATGTAAACAAATCCCAAATAAAAGAATAAATGATACAAATAAAAGAAATCTCTTCATACAAACAAACTCTCCTCTTTCCATTTTATAATCGCGTCAACCACTAGCCTATATTTTTTATATATTCTAGGTTTTTTTATTTTAATTTGATTTTCTTTTCAACAGAATGGTCTGATTTTAGATTTGTGAAACCGAACTAAATAAAACATCTTAACGAAACAGAAACAGCAGACAAGCTGAATGATATGCTAATTCACTCTCTGCCAGCAGCAATACAGCGTTTCCTTGGTTACTGCTGTAAACAAAGCAGAGCTGCACTTATAAACAATAGTGCTGTGTTCGAAATCGCATACTTAAGTAGGTACTACATTTAAAATTTAGCGCACTACCCGACCATTAAAAAGTATGTTCTATATAGTATGAATGTGGGTAGTATGAATGGAATTCGGACGTACTACATCCGCCATATTAATGTTGTCACGTGTCATGCGTCGTCACAACAGCGCGAATATGTAAATTTTCAATAAGTAATCCGTTTATTTAGATTGTGTGAAACAACTGTAATTTAATCACAATAAACAAAGTTTTTTTCCCTGAAGGTACTTGCACTTGAAATGAGCTGCGTCTCAACTTTCCAAATATTATTTTTCAAATATGACGCCTCCTCTCCCGGAGCCTCACGGGACAGGAAAGTGTCCATGGTATGGGTACTACAGAATTCAGTCAGAAGCAGTAGGTCATCCGGGTACTTCTCGCCTACTGATTTTCGAATGCTATGAATTCGGACATACTACTCGCCTCGCATACTGTTTTTTGCGTACTATATAGTAGGGAAGTAAGCGATTTCGGACGCAGCATAGGTGTGTACCAAATCCCACATTTATACACTATATAATATTACAAACTACGGCACTGTGCTGCTCCATCTGAAAACAGGTGATGGAGATTTATAGCTAAGCAATGAATCGTTTTTACTAGCGAGATGCACATGACTATCGCATGCAATATATCGTGCAGCCCTTGTTTTGGTAACAGTACGTGACTGTTTAGGTACCAGATAAAGGTAAAAGGTACCAGGTACAGAACCCAGTGGAAAACTCCCTAAAAGTGAACCGCTCACACTACATGAGTTGTGTTTGCCCACCTCTTCCAACCGAGCCAGGGCTGGCTAATCGAACCACACCTGAGCACGGCACGGAGCAGTCACCCCTATTCAAACGAACCAGGCTTTGGGGGTCAAACATCCTAAGTGACGACTTTCTTAAAAACATTTAAGAATTTTACAAAACCCAAACTTAAACCATTATGTGTGTACTTAATCATACATGTTTAGAGGAATCACATTTGTCGTGTTCTGGCTGCAGGGGGAACTCAGCGTCTGTCACGAACTGTAGGAGTGTCTGTAGCTAAAGAGCTGATATTTGCGGCACGGGTGCTGAGCGGTGACGAAGCTAAGAGTCTCGGTCTAGTGAATCACGCTGTGGAGCAGAATGAGACTGGAGATGCGGCGTATCTGCGAGCTCTGGATCTGGCCCGTGAATTCATCCCTCAGGTTTGAACACTTGTGCTGCTCCATTCAGAGAGTTTTTTTTTTTTATTGTACACTATTCTAAATGAAGCTTCAATGATTGCTCTCTTTCAGGGGCCAATTGCAATTCGAATGGCGAAGTTAGCAATCAACCAGGGAATAGAGGTAAGATTGCATGGGACTTATTTGCTGTATTCTTCTGAGAATCATCGCCTCTATTCCAAAATGTGTTTATTTTCATATTGTGCTGACCGTAAGTAAACACATCAGAACAGACTATGATGCACAAGATAAACTGTTGTGCTGTACAACCTACTGTATGTCTCTCATTTCTCATCATGTATAAGCTTACCAGTGAAAGTCTGTTTGTATGTGAAGTCATGTGCAGCTGTCATTCGAGATACCAAAGAGAGAGTCTGCTTCATGACATTACCTTGACCCCAGAGGCCGTCCTGTCAACACCACAGGTCCCTAAGGCCACGGGTACCTTAGGAAGTGACCTAACAGAGCAGAGACCTCCTAAGCTTTTCTGTTAAAGTCATTAAAAGAGGAAAATGACAACAATTTTTGCAAAACTCCAAAAACATATCTGTACATATGATAACACTTTCAGCTAGGGACCAATTTTGTATGACTATATTTCAATCCACCCCATACCTAACTACCTGACTAATTATTAGTAAGCAGATATTGATTGAGGCAAAAGTCATAGTTAATAGTTATTTAATAGTGAGAATTGATTTCTAATCTAAAATGTGGCCATACATACATTTCACTGCTGTTTTCAGCTAGGGTTGCAAAATTCCCCGGAATTTTCAAAGATGGAAACTTTCCATGGGAATTAACGGGAATTTATGGGAATAAACTGGGAATTTTCAAAATTGAAGGTTGGC
>JAUCMS010000002.1:3406337-3423260 GCA_032357445.1 Enteromius radiatus
CATATATTATGTTAAGAAAAACTTTTATTTTGGATGCGATTAATCGCGATTAATCATTTGACAGCTCTAATATATATTTATAGTGGAACCCAATATTTTAGCTAGGGAACACAAAATGTCTCAGAGGAAAGCCAACATTTTACCAGTAAATGCAAAGTTTCTTGCCTGAACACAAAGTTTTTGTCATCAAATGCACAGTTTCTTGGAGGAATGTTTTTCAGGGTAAAAAAAAGTTTTGTTTTTAAATCTCCATCTCTGTAGAATGTGGTAAACGTTGCCATTTTCTAGGACTGCGCAGTCTGTAACTTTTTTTTTTTCTTTTGAATACAAATCTTTTATGTGCCGCCCATCCATTATCTGAAGCGCACTGGGAACTCTCGGCTTGGTTTTGTATGGTTAAACAATCATTGGAAGTTGTTAGGGGAAGCTCAGAGTTGCCTCACACACACGAAGGGAAAGGGTCCAAGCCTACGTGCTAAATCTCCCCTCCACGCTGACAACACGGCTCACATTCCTTCCTGGATATAAACAGACCTGTAAACATTTGTACACACCGATGAGAAAAGTGTTATACATAACATCCAAACTGCGGTGCTTGAAAGCAACCGTTACATTTACATTTGATGACCTCATGGGTGCTGCCGGTCACGCACACATAGCTAAAATCTGATTGAAGATTGTCAATTTGTTTCCGTGTGTGCGTTCAGGAGATGGTATCTCAAGCTCATAAAGTCTGGACCCCCAGCTGTTGCGTGGAGAGATGCTTGGAGCCCTGCGTCATGTGTTTGCTTGCTCCTCTCGCTTAGCATGTGGCCAGCAGTTCATTCCATGGTCACGCGCACAGCGACAGAAGCGGAGCCAATGTGTGGAAAAGGGGCCTTCGTTCGTTTTCCAGAAGCTGTGGTGTGACCAAACCTGACGTTGTTTCCTAGCGGTAAATTTGGTCACATAAGAAAAGGCATTTAACCAAATAAACTTAGTATGAAATCCAGTGTGCGTTAATGGAGTGTAAAGAAACAGATGTGTCACCTCGTCACACAGCTCAACTTGTTCCATGATTCATCTCAGGTTTTGTAAACGTTCCAGAAAGAAAACGGATCTCCCTGAGGGAAATAGCTTTTAGTTCCTGGAACGCCGCATGTATTTCCACAGAGACCAAATTAAACTATTTATGATATTTAAGTCTATTTCTATCGTTACTCAAAGCCAGTGCACGGTATGCTTTAATACAGATCACGCAGTGAAGTGCCCCTATTATTGGTTACAAAGGTTCATATTTTGGTTTTGGGAATCCCAAACAACCTTATTGGCTCAATGATTGATTTTTCATTTTCATTCATTCAACTCGAAAAGACCAACAAGTGGAACTTATGTCCAAGTGCAACATGAAATGGTTTGGGATTATCATTTAGACGATAACTATCTTTTTTTTTTTCAACAAGAATGCATTACATTGATCATTCAAGACATTTATAATGTTGCACAAGATTAAAAAACATATATATATACTGTTCATTTGAAATTTGTATTCATAACCAAAGGTTTTTTTAAAAAACATAAATTTATAAAACTATTAAAAATGTTTTTAATATTGATAGTAATAAAAAATGATTCCTAAGCAGCAGATACAATATATTCACATAGAAAACTTATTTTCAGTTATAATAATATTTCCCAATATAACCATTTTTGTGTAAATTTATAAAGCCTTAGTACCTTAAAAACATAGCAACTTTTGAACAAGAGTGTATCTTAGGATCTGTTCCAAATCCTACTGAGCTGACCATCTTATGGTATCATTTGTTAGCTACATACACATAATTATGCTGCCTTATAACTTATGTAACATTCTTTAAGCCACATTTTAAGACAGTTCTGCATGCTTCCGTTGTGGTGAAGGCAATCCCATGGATTTCCATGAGCTCAGTAAAAAAAATAAAAGTATCCAAGATGAGAGACAAAGCACAAAGCAGTTCAAGTGCTGATTATAAATATAATGTAATCTAATAAAAATGCCCTGTGTGTTATTTACAGTGTTGCTGCCAATTAAGTGCATTCCAGACCAGTCCCTTAAGAGCTTCTATTTCGGTCAGGACTCTTTAGAAGATGACTGCCAGTGTAGGCATTAGACACCAAGGCAGCTCACTAGGTTTTAGAACAGAGCCCGAGAGTTTAGGCTGACTCTGATAAAGGTAGTTCTATGAATGGGGAAACAGCGCCAGCCGAATCCATCTCTCTCTCTCTCTCTTCCTGTCTCAGCAGTACAGCTGCTCCAGACTCACGTGTTGCTATTCCTAGCCGCACCCAGGAGCTATAAATAGCTGTCTTTCTTTGCAGGCCGCTGGAACACGTGCCGTCAGCCTTCGAGGCCAATCAGTGGGAGAAACTGTTGAGTAACTGGAACCATGTGATTTTATTGTGTTTAGAAGGAAATTATGGTCATATTTGTGTTTGTGGAGATAAACTGAGCGGCCATCACAGCAGAGCTCTATTGAGGAATGTTATGATTGCCTTTGAATGGATAGATAAGTCACAGATTACAACAAAAATGCAACACGTTTCATTACATATACAGGAGCCTCAAGTATTCAGTATAACATATCTGAATGTCATATTAGAAAACAATACATCCGAACAAGGGGGCTTTTATTTAAAGGAAAAATAAGGTTAGGTTTGTTTATTATACTGTAGACCTATAGGTAGGTTTACTATGATGAAGCAAAACAATGTCAATAGATGTTTAGATGAACTTCATACTTAACCTCAGCACATCAAGATTAGGATGAGTTCATTTCTTTATCATCACTTACTCAGCAAGTGAATGGGTGCCGTCAGAATGAGACTCACAGTAGTTCCCAAGTAATCGACCCCACTCCAGTCTATCAGTTAACATCTTGAAAAGAGAAAGGTTGCTTGTTTAAACAAACAAATCCAACATTAAGATGTTTTGAACTTCAAACCTTGTACTTTCTGCCTGAAATACAAGTCCTTTATCTATAATATTGCTTCCTCCAGTGAAAAAGCAGACTGGTCTGAACCTAGAGAGAAATCTGCACAGATTACAAGAAAAGTAATATGTGCACAATAAGTGCATTGTACCAAATTATTAATTTAAATGTAAGTACACATTAGTTCAGGCTTCCTAATATAAAGTGGGACCAATCATTTAAATAATTTGAACACATCAATTGTATAGTGTAGTCAAATCTTAGTTAATATCTATCCCCACAGATTTCTTCAGTGTTGATGATGCTTTGTTAATGGTTACTGACTTCAGTGATGTCATCCGAAGAGAAATCTTCTTCAGCTTAATTTGATGTGAAGATGTGTTGCTCGGCAACCTTGGGCAGAAGTGAGGAGTGGGAGTGGACTCTTACTGAGCTGAATGACGCAAAAACAGCACAGCTCTAAACAAGGAGGGGGCAATACAAACGCACATTCAGTAGACCTTCAAAGACATAAACATGTTTATTGCTGCACAGCGAATAACCTACGAACTATATGAATGTAATAACATGTGCGAGGGTCGCCATAGCAACTTTTGGAAACTTAATCACGCTTACTTAGTCTAAGTGTTATTATATATTTCATTTTGCAGCTATTGCATTGGGGAAAAGAATCATTCTTCTCAAATAATACAGAGCAAGATCTGAATAGAAGAAGCCTCTCTCAAAAAGATTATAGGATACATAATTGATGAGAAGTTCCTGTTTTTCAGAGCAAAGAGTTTCTTCTTTACAGACTTATTTTTGGTGTTTATAACTTTATTATGATAGTCCAATGTAGAGGAGACAGGAAGTGACGTGGGAGAGAGATCAGGAAAAGTCATTGAGTAGTGATTCGAACTCGGGACGGCCGTAACGTAACGGCGTGACAAATCAGCACACATCCCACAAGGCTATTGGCACCAACAGCAGAACAGTTTCCTATATACATTTTAGGGGTTTAAATCAGACGCTTCCTCAAGATACGATATGATATTGATTCTCATACCTAGCAATAAGATATTTGCAGATATGTCACAAAAATGATGATATGATTCGATTCAGGGGTATACCGAATGATTTATTCATATTATGATATTGTATGCCTTTTTTACACAGTTGGGAAAATGTTAATAATGAAAACAAAGAATACTTGGAAAAAATCACATGAAACCAGTAATTTTATGACATGACAACATAAAGTCTTTCAGGCTGTGCAAAAATGTGCAAAGGGTCAAATATAGAGTAAATCCTCCTTAGGAAACAACAAAAACAAGGTACTTGTCGAAAAAAACGTACACAGAAATAAAGGTACAAAAGCTGTCACTGGGGTGGTACCTTTTCAAGAGGTACATTTTGCTACCATAAAGGTACATATTAGTACTTTAAGTTTACATATTTAAACCTAATAGTTATGAAAGTGTACTTTTTGAAAAGGTATCGCCCCAGCTTTTGTACCTTTATTTCTGAGAGTGTAGAAATATATACAAAAATACATTTCTTAAAACTTCTACACATTGCAGTCTGGGCCTCATGTAGACAGGCTTAGTGCTTAAAATCTTCCAATTCCCAATTACACGCATGGATCAAGTATACTAATACACATGCACTTTCTTACTCATCTGTTCACATTAAGATATAAATATCTGTGTTTACTAGGAAATTCACCAATTTGTTTGTTTGTAATTTTTTTGTTCAAGCACAAAAGAGGACTCATTTCAACCACTACTGCATCAATACATATTGTAAATATGTCCATATTAATATTCTATATATATTAATCCATATGGATGGATCATTACACCCCTAATACGTTCCACACAGGTAACTCATAAGGAGGTGAGAAGCAGTTCACAATAAGCAGCTGTTTTGACCCCAGGTTGAAAGTTTGAGTTGTTTTTGTGCCTGCAGCTGCCGGCCTAATTTTAGCTGTGGGTCGATGGCTGAGCTCTGTTGGCTCTGATGTAAGATTGAGCCATCACATTAGTCGCCTATTGTGCTGAATGCAGCTGGAATCGAATGGTGATCCTCTGGCCGACTTCCAAGCGCCGACACCTAATCCAGTCGGCACTCTGCCTGCATGTATCTGCTCGTTCAAGTGGAGCCCTATTGAAGATCTGTTTATACAGCCACGAGAGGCCATGAGGTTCATTCATGCACCGATAGCCTCGGCTTCTGTGTCCCTGACAGATTCTCACACTCGTATTGCTTGCGGCAGCTGCTCTGCAGTTCACTCGCCATCAAATCCTTGTTCCCTTCTGTCCTGATATAGTAGCTAACTAGGACTTCTAGTAAGGATGTTGTACAAATAAAGGTGCTTCTAAAACATTGAAATGTCCTGTTTTCTTTTTGTGGTTATAGCATTATTTAAAAATTATGGATATACCATGGATACTAATAACTTTATTTTCCAAATAATAAAGTGTTTTAAGAATTAAATGAAATATTGAATGTTACTTAAAGGTTATAAAAAGGTCATTTTAAAAAGGATACTAAAGACATTCTGAGAATGTTGATCTGAGAACGTTCTGAGAAGTATTAATAACATTGTAAGAATGTTCCAAAAATGCTTTTCTAAGAATATTATGAGAACATTGAGATCACATATAAGGTCTAATAGAGTTACAGGAACGTTTTTGTATTTATTTATATAACTTGTAAAAAAACATCGTGAGAAAGCTCTGTTAGTTGTGAAATTGCATTATCCCAGACATTTACTGGTATTAAAATGAAGAATGCATATTTTTCACTTCCCCAACTATTAAGGAGGATCTCGCTGTGAAAAAAAAAAAATCACAAATCAATCAAGTCAGCATAATAATAGTGCTTCTATGTTGTTGTTGTTTTTTTTTAAGATTCACTTATTATAAAACCAAGTAGCAATGAAAAAGTATTATACAACATAATATATATATATATATATATATATATATACAATCAAGATTGTGTCAAAGCAGCTTTAGAGTGTCAATAATGTCATTTTTCCAGTTAAAGTCAAGTTAATGCTAATTCAGTGATGCAATCACTCACAAAACACTGCTATTTTTTAAATGTGTATGAACTGCAGAAAGAAATTTGAATTTCAAACAGTAAACTGTTAAGTGACCACAGTTGTTGATAAAATCTTTCTTATCCATAAAGGTCAACTAAGGTAAAACTTAAGAATTGGGTTTTTTTTCTTACACAATATTGTGTAAGTGTTCACAGTAATCAAGATAAATGTTACACGACAGGAAGAACAGTACAATTAGCCTGTCAATCAAACCACAACCACCAGAGTCTGGCAATTTAAATCTATATTCTTGTATTACTTAAGTCAAAAAAACTGAAATATTATCTATTGGGGAAAAAAAAAAAATCTATTAAAAAGAAAATCTGTAACCTATCTATGAGAAAAGTGGGACTCTCAGAAGAAGGTCACAGCATCAGAAACTTGAGCAGAAGGACCCAGCTGTTTATTTTCTGTTCGTCTGCCCCCTTGTGCTACAGAATGGCATTGGTGATTTAGTTCATTTTGAAACAAAGCTGGATTACATGACTTTAACTTGATAAGAGTCAATACCGTAAACAAATCTGGAGTACATTTGAAAAGAAAACACCCTTTTAGTTTTTCTACGTCGCAATAATTCAACTTTACTATTATTTATAAAATATTTGTTCAAGACAAGCATTTGCAGTGCATGAGTGCACACATTTATATTCATAATGTTTCATATATATATAAAGATAATTTATGGATAAATATAAGATTCCATGATGTTGTTTAGTTACATTTATGAGCACATGATGTTTAAATTACTTTCTCGATGCTAAAAACCAAAAGTTTTTGTGTATTGATTGATTGATTTACACTAAGCTGTTAAGTGGCATTGCATCCTTGTTCAAGCGTTTAAAAAACTCCAACTTGGCTTTAAATCTAAAATCCTCTCTCTCTTTTTCTCTACCGTCTTCATGTGCGTCAGGACCCACTAAAATCCAAGTTACTTGTTATCAGAAAACACTTCGCTCAATGGAAGCAGCTGAATTTGATGAACGATTATAGACTTGCGTTTCAGCATTTCAGCTGCTCATAGAAATAGCCTAGGTGTGCTCGTCTGTTCTACAGTGAAGCCCACAACATTTTTTTGCCCACAACAAATGAAGCATATGCTGTCCTAGACTGAGCGGTGGCCTTTGTGTTTTGACCGCAGGGCGACCACATAGGGCTTAGGGAAGATTGAATAGACTTCCAGCGGATATCCAGTGGTTTGAACAGGCAGCTGAATTGGCATCCACTGCATAATAAATTAAACATCGAACCACACACCTTCCAGCTCCCCGCCTGCTGCTGTCAACAGAATCCTGGCTTACAATGTGTCAGTTTAATAGTAATCTCACAGCCTCTGTTATATTTCATCTGAATGGCCTGGATTTCGAGAGATGGTTAATGAAAACGGGCAATTCAGTGCGTTACGCAAAATAAAGGAGCTTAAAAGGTTCTTCATACCACAGTCGACAGTTCTTTTTTACCTTTTTGTAATCTGGAGAACCTTCTTTCACCACTAAAAACCTTTTATAAAACAGATTCTTTATGCAACCATTTAAATAAAATAATGTTCTGACATTGTGAAGCACCTTAAACACCTTGTTTGCAGAAGAATACCATGCTAGATGTTAGTTTAAAGTGTGTTTTTTGAGTATCAGTCCATCTGGGCCTATGAAAGATTCAGACCTGCTAACTGAAGCTTCGGTTCTTTGGGTCACTGATTTCCTATGAAGCACTGTTTGAGGATTTGAGAGTGACTGTTGAAGCACCTGACGTGGAAAGATGCAGCGACGCAGCTGGAGCATCCTCACATCTGCCACAAGCCGAGACGCAACAGAAATAGGCTCTGGTTTACCGTCTCTGCGGTGTCTGCCTGCAGCACAGGTTCCGATGGCTGCTATCAGACGCCTGCAGGCGATCTGCCTTGACCAGGAACCCTGAGCTGTGGCTTCAGTCCCAGAGCTGCAGGGGCTTGTGTCAGGCAACGCACATCCCACTGTGGGTGACCTGCTTCCGGCAGATGTCCCAGTTGCAGGGCCGAGGACGATTCCACCACAGAAAGCGCGAGGAGGAAGGGGTGGAGGCTGTGGGGGTTGCGTAAAAGTTCTTCTCTTGCTCTGGGGTGTGGGGCCGATGCATCCGTTTGGCCAGATGAGAAGAAGGGACTGGGGTGGACATATTAACATGCTTACCGTGTATATTGGTATTGGTTGGTTTGTGGGGCTCGGGTATAGCAGCTGGAACCCCATTTATCACGGCTATAGCTCCATTTGTCAAGTTCAGTTGTGCGCAATGTCGCCTGGCTGCTAATGGAAAATCAGTATGTGTGGGTGTGCTAGTATTGCAGGTTTTGTCATGGGTTGATCTCGAAAATGTCATAAAGATTTGGTTACAGACGTTCTGTGTTGAAATACATTGGTCAAATAATTAGTGTAGTCACTATAGCAACAAACCACCATGTCAAATATACAAATAACCAAACCGGTAGTAAATATACTTCTTTTTTTCTGTAATTTATTTCTATTTTTTTCTAGTAAGAGTCAAATCTCAGTCAGATTTTTTTTTTTTTTTTTTTTTTTCGTTAAAAAGAAGGTTATACTTTAGAATAAGTTTGGGGGGCAAAAAGTGAACTTGTTATAAAAAAATAATATATGCTACTTGAAGTGCAAACTGGATTTATTGCTTTTGGACACTAAGTTAGCCCATATACAGAAGACTTACATTTCATAGCATACTCCTATTGTCTTTGAAATAAGATTAAAGTGTACTGGCTACTGAGATATTCTTGTGTATAAGTTGCATTTTCGACATAAGTTGCATTTTCGAATGTTTGGTATGTGTTACAACTTTTAATGAAGGCCTACTGAATAAAGCACTACAGTAAAATGATCACCTTTACATGTGTTAGTCTCTTAGTTCCATAGAAGCATACAACTGAGTAAAACAATGATTTTAAAAGTAGGCCTACTTTAAAACCTTTCTCATCTGACATTATTACAAACTGTATTTTGTAAAGTGTACTTAAGTGTGTTAACAGTGCACAGTAATCGTTTTAAGTATATTTAAGTGCCATTTTATTTAATTAATATTTATCTGCTGCAGTATTTTAGAGAAACAAGAGAGATTTGAAGCACACTAAAAGTGCATATTCAGTAAAATTAAGAGCACTTCTCAAAGGGATATAATGAAAGAGGCCTGGTTTTTCTCGTTTTGAGTAGGCATTGCAACATTTTCCCCCCAAAGACTGTAGTTTTCAAGTCACAGTGCAGGATGTCAAATGCCTTAGACTTAAGCATGTTAAATTTTGTCTATCAGTTACCAACAATTAAGCCAAGAAGCAGCAGTTCAAACTTGGGTTTTCCATTCTTGTCTTTTATTGTTACCTATCTGAACCATTTCTTTGTCATTGGCTTTTCTCATTACAAAAAGCTTCTTTCCTGCTGTAACCAACCCCAGAAACATATATTAATCTGGTGGATGTGCTTCAAAACCGCAGCCAGTCCTTGCACACTTACACCTTTCCTCTCAAGTCTGATAAGCAACTCATCATTTATAAGACTCCTGCTATAAAAATGTATGTGTGTGTGTGTGTGTGAGGGCCTTGATGGAAAGGCTATATTGAATATGTGCATGTGGCCGGATGCGTGTTGTTCTCTGTGGTTCTGTCCTGTAGGTCTCACATGTGTGTGTGTGTGCGTCGCTACTGAATATATGTAGGGCTTCTGTTGGGCCAGCATCCAAATGTAATGAAACTCTAGATTACATAAGAAATATCAGAGGGGGGTATTTTGAATGCTGCAGACTCATCATTTAAGCATGACTGTATGTCACATCTTTAGGGAATGTTCTGGGTTCAGTGAATTTTACGTTTCAACACATTGTCGATTACCACAGGAAATCATTTTAACCTGTCCCTCAGTTGTACAAATAAACAATAGTTGCTTGCTTGCTTACTGTGGAGGTCCATGGGGCCCTGCACATTTTCAGTGAAAAAAAGTGCATTTTTAGTGGTTTTATAAATTTGAGACAAATAAAATTCTGCATCCAATATTGTCTCTGTGTGTCCAGTTAGTCACATTTGCTGAAATACTTAAAAACCACATTTAAAACTTTTTTTTTTTAAAGTCAATATTTATACAGCACAGTTTACAGTATAATATGCTATTATTACATAATGTTGTATGAAGTCTGTATATATATAATAGGAAATCACTGTGCAAAAAGTTAATGTTTTTATATTTCCAACATTATTATCAATACTCTCCACCTTATTGCTTTCAGCTAATGTTTTATTCTCTCTCTCATGTTGTTTGTTTACTTTGTTTTGTTCTGTGCTTTAATGTTTGTACTTGTCCTAGGGAAAAAATTACTGCTTTGAAAACAAAACATTAAAATGCGCATTCAGTTATTAAAAGGTTTATAATTGTAAATATTTGCATTTTGTAAAAAGTCTAATCACAAACACTATATAATTATAATTAGTGGGCTGCCATTGCAATAAATAAATAAGGAAATTGAAGGTACAAGAAATCTATTATTGTAGTGTAACCATCCAGCTATAGTTCTCATGTTCATAGTTATCAATGGTTGCATTGTTTAAGATACAACAGATTCACCAAAGCGTCAGGAAAGGTTTGCTTGATCTACAGGTCATGACGTGGTGATGGTGTAATATGGGTGACCGGCGCCATCTAGAGGCAATACAACAGAGAAGTAAACTGGTCTATTACAGTCCACGTGCGAACACAGACTGCTAATAGAAAGCAGAAAACCTGATCTGATCTGTTTTCAGAACTGGATCATTTAGAGCAAACCAAAACAATCAGTCTGAGATCACCCGAAACTCGCAGTCTTTATTGTGTGATATTGATTGTCCTACGTTACGTTCAGCCTCCATAACAAAGATTCAGTGCTGTGTATGTATGAGGAGGGGAATGTTCCCATTTGCTTTATTATTTAAATGATATATTTGGAAACAGCTTTTCTATAAGCACATTTACTTTTTCTAAGTACAAATAATTATTATTGTAGCTTATTTAAAATGTGATTATTTAATATTTCGGTTATTGAACTTGAAGTTTTTAGGTTTTGTATAATCAGGGTTTTTCCACACTGTTGCCTCAAGTAGAGAAAGACTGCTAAACTGGAACATCAGTAATATTTTCTAGTCATCATCCACACACACACACACACACACACGTTGTGTTTACATGTTTTATGGGGACTCTCCATAAGCGTAGTAGTGTTTATACTGTACAGACTGTATGTGGTATTATAGATTTTCAAAAAACTTATATATAAGCTTGTTTCCTCATGGGGACCTAACAAATGTCTCTATGTTTGTGGGGACACAAAGGTCCCCATAAGGTGATAAATACCAGGTGCACACACACACACACACACACACACTCTTCTGGAATGCCCCCTTTCATGAGTGGAATGCAGCTGCTGTTATAAATGAAACATCTTATTCTATTCTTTGGCGTCACCATGAGTTTGATTAAAATCATAATTGAATTGTCTTTATTATACATGTGAATGATTTTTAAAGGACATTATGACATGCAGGTCGTAAAATCTGTGAGTTTATCAGTGTGTAGACATGGACTCACCATTGCAAAGCAACTGTTCCTCATGATGTCCTGCAGGGTTCCCATGGTGACTGCCTGCATGATAAACATAAATGAAATGAGAATATGTGTGAAGCCTTCTTTTTTTAACAAGATCATAACAGGTTTAGCCTTGAAACTGAGATCTGACAACTCATTAAATTACAAAAACACAGTACATCCAATAGAATCAAACAGAACTGAACGAACAGATGAATGTAAACATCTTGATTAGACATAAACAAAAGTAGAATGTAAAAATTAGGATGAAACATTTTATAAATTAGAATAGAATAGAATAGAGGAATGTAACAAATAATATGGAGCATAATGAAAGAATATAGAATAGAATAGAACAGAACAGAAAAAATTATGTAAATATTAGGATAAGACATAGTAAATACTGAATAGAGAATAGAAAAGAAATTAGGATAGGACATATAACAATATAAAAGAGAACAGAATATAATTTACCAGAACAAAACAGAATAAAACATCAAAAAGGAAAAAACAATAGGATAAGACAAAGAGAATAGAATAGAATAGAACAATAGTGTATAAATTAGGATATGACATATAATATAAAAAAAAGAATAGAAATGACAAGAACAAAATGGAATAGAACATACTTTAAAAAATATTATGGGACATAATGAAAGAGTACAGAATTGAACAGAACAGAAGACTGCAAATATTAGGATGAAACCGTAAATATAAATAGAATAGAATAAAATTGTGTAAGTAGAAATAAAAGAAAAAAACGTAATTTAGGTTAGTGTTTTCTGATTTTATCAAGTCGTTTTTGTAGTACAAAAAAGTAGTTTTTTTACAAAAAAAAAAAAAAAAGAAAGAAAGAAAGAAAGAGGGCCATGGAACGTGCTTAAGGTGCCCTGGAACAGCTTCCCGCTGTTGGGAATCACTGCTTGAAAGAATAACTGAGCTGAGAACACACACACACACACACATACATTCAGTGTTGTGAATACAGGCCTTACACTCTGCTGTCAGCAGGCAGTGAAGTGCAGTTTCTGCACATGCTCAGTGTGTTTCCCATCACATCACGCACAATCACACAGAGCAGCTCCTCCACCTGCCTCCTCTTTCAGGAGCTGATGCTCACGCGTCCACGACGCCTGCCGCGTCTCTCTCTCCGCGTCTGCCGCTAGCCCGTTCCCCGCGCGAGCGCTCTGAGTCGCAGTCAGGAGCGGAGGCGACATCATGTCGTGGGCACCAGAGGGATTTCTCTAAAGGCTGCGTCCGATCTGCTATGGAGTTCAACTCTTCATCTGTATTTGAGCAGCATAAAGGTAAAGCACTACAACACACACACTGAAAACAAGGAGGGGTTAGTGCTGCTGCCACTGTTGCCATAGTAATGCCTATCTACGGGCTTTGCCATAGCCCATCATTTGCCTGCGTGATGCGACGGCTGCCATCTGTTTGTGAATGAAGAGTAGGGTGCCCATGACAGATGATTTGTAAACCACGAAGCGAGGGTCACCATCACAATTCCGCGGTTTTCTGTTGTAGTCGATGAGGTCAGTCTGGGATAGCAGCTCTGTCAGCAGATCTTCTGTGTTGTGATGTATGTAATACACCCTACACCCTAGACAAGACATACATAAGCCCAAAGGAATATTTGATTTCTCTGTGGCTGTATACTTAATTTCATCAACTTGTTTTCATATCTCCTTAGCAGTTAATTCATTTGGGGGATCCAGTCATTGGCATGAAGTAAAATTATTGAACAATGAAATATGAACAATAAAATATTACACTACCTTTCAAAAACTTGGGATCAATAAGATTAGTAATTTGTGTCCCCATCAAGACCATTTATTTGACTAAAAACACAGAAAAGAATTCATTTTGTAAAATATTATTTCAATTTAAAAGACATGTTTTCTATAATATATTTTGAAATATAGTTTATTTCTGTGACGCAGCGCTGAATTTCAGTCATTTATCGGTGTGGAAACTGCTGTGCTGCTTAATATATTTTTGGAACCTGTGATTCTTTTTAAAATTTTGATTCTTTGATGAATAAAACTAATTAATAAACACTCTTTTTTACTTTTTATTCATCAAAAAATCCTGAAATAAATTTCACTGCTCCCAAAAAATAGCAGCACAACTCAGCTTTGCTTCACATGAATAAATTATATTTTAAAGTATATTAAAATGGAAATTTTAAATCTAAGTAATATTTCACTAAATTACTTTTTGTTTAAGTAAATGCAGCCTCGATGAGGGCTTCTTCAAACAACAATGAAAATCCCAAACTTTTGAACAGCACTGTAGATCATTTTGCTTGGCATGAAGTTAGTAAGATATTTTAAAGTTCATATTGAAATTTCTCAATTTTGCTTACAGACATGCAAAAAAAGGGAAAACATCTTGAACGCCTGCTTATCTCGAGCTGTTTATTATCAATTCTTCTTTTCCAACAATTAGCATGCTTGAAAGAACGATCATTATTTGTTGATTAATCTGCAAGATCTTTCTGACTGTTTGCCTTTATTCTTCTAAAATCAGACATATCTGAGGAATGTTCATTTTACACCCATCAGATGTTATTGAACATCTATTTTTGCTCTTTTAGAGGCTGCTGAGGAGGTTGATCTGAATGTGGTGTACCAGGCAGCAGCAAACGGTGATGTGAACACGCTGACCGCCACGATACGAGAGGACCCGTCCATCCTCGAGTGCTGTGATAGTGAAGGTGTTCTTTCACATGACATATACACTTTACACTCTTCGTTTTGATGCTAGTTTTACCTTTGAGAAAAACATAATTCCACTTAACTGAGGTCAGTGTGTAGGTAGGGTAGGGTTCTTCAAAAAACTATCTGTACTTGAGAATTTTATAATATTAAGAACAGACCACTTAAGCATAGTTGAAGACGATGCACTTTAATGACTATGAAACTTAAGTACACTTTAAACAAAACACTTTGTGACGTTAGTTTATGTTTAAAGGAATAGTTCACCCAAAAATAAATCTTTTCTGGCAAAATGTGCTAACCTTCAGGCCATCCACACTGTAGATGAGTTTGTTTCTTCATCGGATTTGGACAAATGCATCACATTACTTGCTCATTTTATCAGTGTTTTCATTGATAAAAACAATACGCAATAATAATCAAGTAATCCACATCACTCCTGTCCATTAGGTAACATCTTGAGAAGTGAAAAATTTGGCAACACTTTGTTTACACTTTGTTAGCCATTTAATTAAGCACATGTTAGTTGCTTATTAGCATGCATATTAGAATATTAGCCATTCTAATTAAGCACGTTTATGCCTTATTCTACATGAACTTATTCTACATCCCTAATCCTACCCAATACCTAAACTACCTATTTTTTAAGCAGTAAATGAAGAATTTATAGAAGAAAAAGTTGTAGTTAATATAGTTAACAAGTGTTACCTATTCTAAAGCGTTACCATAAACTCACCATTAAGATGTTTTGAACAAATATATGGGTGCTGGATTTTGATTTGAGAGAAAATAGGAGATGGAAAGCGTTTTTATGGATTATGAACTTCACTCGTACAAATTTATCCAATTATTACTAAATCGTACTTATTTTACGAGTTACCAATTCGTATGAATTTGTACGAATTACCTGCACCTAATTCCTATAATCCTAATAATTCCTAAAACCTACAATGAATGTCATGCAGTACACACATTCAGCAAATCTGAGAAATAAGCCATCATTTTAAACAGATTACTGTAGAGTTGACCTGCAGTTTAATTTGAAGGAGAGCTGCTGTTAAGCGTTTCTGACTGTGAATATCTTGATGACAGGCTCCACACCGCTGATGCATGCTGTTTCTGGGAGGCAGGTGGATACGGTCAAACTGCTGCTGAAGATGGGAGCCTCTATAAATACGCAGGATGCCTGTGGACGGACGTCCCTTTCTTTAGCGACATATCTGGTAACGAACTCTCTGAGGATCGTTAACGAGCTGGATCCCATTGTGTGCATTGCTGTCAATGGATTGTGTTTATGAACCGCATGTACGAAGTTTAGTTTAGTCTGGTGGTTTTCTCCTGTGCAGGGCTGGCTGGAAGGCTGTGTCTGTTTGCTTCGCAACGGGGCAAAACAGAACATTCCCGATAAGAACGGACGCTTGCCAATTCATGCTGCAACCGCTGAAACTGACTTCAGGTAGGAAAAGAAATTCACAAGTAGGTTAGCACTAGCAGTTAATGAAAAAAAAAAGTAATCGGTGCTACAATAACATTCCTGTAAACGAAAAACATTGCATTGACCAGCCTGCATTGTTTTGTATTAAACTCAGCGCAGAATAGTTTTTCACGTGTTGCACAGAAAAGCCACTTGGCTTCATCTCAGTGTGGAATTAACGTCCTGTAAGCCATTTATTTGCCCCTGCTAGTGCGTATGTGCTGTCTCTGTAGAAAACAGTGTTAGGTTTGGTTGTGTGATAGGAAATAGACACTTTCCTCCTCACTCCCCCGTTCATCAAGCTGTGTGAGTAATAATAGATGCAACAGAGATGTCAGAGATGGAGCCTCTTGTGGAAAATAAATATACGAAAAGGTTTACTTACTACAAATACATTAACATATTTATGTTTTTATTAATAAAAAATACTTTCGGCCTGCTAAGCTGCATCTGTTAACTACTAATTTTGTGCTTAAAGGAATAGTTCACCAGAGAAATTTTCATTCTGTCATCATTTACTCACCCTCAGGTAGTTCCAAATCTGTATGAATTTCTTTGTTCTGCCGAACACAAAGGAAGATATTTTGAAGAATGTTTGTAACCAGGTTGTTTTTGGTCACAATTGACTTGCATTAGGGATGTAACGGTATTGTAAATACCGTCGTACCGCAATAGCAAATTTTTCCGCATTGCTAAAACGATAGGTCTTCTGAGAAAAGTTTGCTCAGGCGAATGCATCGAACGGGATGTAGCGGGGACTACAATTCCCATCAGCCCAGGCGTGCCCATCATTCTTTGCGGCCTGTTGTCGCTACAGATCAGTGTTACCAGCTTGGCGACAATTTTTCCTAAAACTGACTAGCGACAAATCTAGAGACTTCTTGGACAAACCTCAGCGAGTCTCTGGTAGCGCCGCGCGAGCTCTTGTTTTCCCAGCGCGCGCACACCTCTCTCTGCGGAAAAGAACAGGGCTTTCAGTTAAAATAGATATTATGTTGCTTCTAACTCTATTTTACATGCAAATATAGCCAAAAATCACAGCATAGCCATTGTCTATATCTTATGTGTACTTGGTTTCATCAGACAATGCTCGATTATAAATAAGGAT
>JAUCMS010000002.1:3452626-3468258 GCA_032357445.1 Enteromius radiatus
ATATTATGTAAAGAAAAACTTTTATTTTGGATGCGATTAATCGCGATTAATCATTGCCCAGCACTAATTTTAAGATAAACTTGTAGTAATTTATTTCCCTTGTGAGGACCAACGAAATGTTCTTAAAGTCAAAAATGCGAAAAACAAAAAAAAAAAAAAAAAAAAAAACAGCTCCATTGATTAGAAATGGGAGAATTTGTGAGAGTCTGGATTGCATTGCTACTAACATGATTTGTAGATATGGTGCAATAACAGAATCACGTGAACTTACATATTTCTTCCGGAAGCTTTGAGCACTTTTCCTTTGACTGGATCCACCACCATGATTGAGGACTGTTGGATGGGACCCAAATCCTGCTGCTGGTAGATTCCATTGAAATCAAAAGAGCTGGAAAACAAAATAATAATAATATATAAGCAGCATTCACCCCTTTAGAGAACTAGTTTACCCAAAAATAAAAACATGTCATAATTTCCTTGCGCTTCAAAACACAAACGACTGCTACACTGTACATATATACACGTACTTAATTCCCCATATGTGATCTCCTCTGTGGAAGATGATCAGGTCACCGTTAGAGTTGAGAGCCAGACCAGACACCTGTCCCAGACGCAGTTCTGCTTCAGGCCAGTCTGACACTTCCACCAGATGAGAACCTGCCAGATGAGGCCAAATAAAGTGACACGTGTCAACCTGTACTCGACTTGTGTGTGCAAACACTTCATGAGCTGAACTCTAGTGGGGAAGCTAAAAACATCATGTTGTGTGCATGGAATATACATTTTTTATGTTATAAACGTATATAATATATCTGCTGCAAACCAGAAAGGACTTGCCAGAACGCTATACTCTGTATAAGTATAAAATAATGTGAGAGTGCTCCAAACTGAACACAGTTAAAGATACAGCTATCATATGTGTTCTATTTCTATTATATTTACAGGAGTCTCAGAAGAATTTGTACACATCTATACACTCAAGAAACTCTTGATCAATGTCTTCACAATATGTTAAATAAAATAATAGCCTAAAGTAAGTTTGATTTCAAACAACTGCTTATAATATGTTCTTATGAAGAAAAAGTACATACTTTTAATTATGTATTAGAATAGAAGGCAAGCTTTGGGACACACTACTTCATCACAACTGTGTCTTTAACAGACACTCGGTTGATTATTCTGTCACTATTTAAACCGCAGAGTCAATCATCTCATCACAGTTAAAAAAAAATTCACATTTCATTTCATTTCCTACCGTATTGAGAGAAATGAAGAGGCCCTTTGATCAACCTTTCATGTTGAGAATTCTGCTCATGTTTGCATAATGATGCATTTAAACGCTAATCACTAATCCTACCTCTATAAAAGTGTTGTTGTAGATGAAAGATAATGATACAAATATAACATTAAAGGCTTTTTAATCAGGTTCACTCAAATCCCTTTCTCTACCTGTCCATCGGTCTCGCATATCCACCATGTTTGTAGTTTTCAACAGTTTTTAATGTGGGAATCTAATTCTAACTCCAATATTAGCCATTAGCCACTTTCAAAATCTAACCGAAAGTAGTAAACTATCCATACTCTTTTCAAAATACTACAACTTGGGACATACTAATTCTATTTTCAAACACTGTTTAGGATGGATAGTACGCCAACTGGTGTGCAGCAATATATGGATCCTGTCTGGAGATCAAAAGATCCAAGTTTCAAAGTCAATAACTATATTGGTTTCTTATTTAAAACCTGTGCGCACTTCAGGGTCACTGTAAGCTAGTACTGTAGCTGATATTCAAACCGTTGGTAAAAAATAAAACATGGTAAAAGCACAATCAAATTAGCTATTATATTTAATAAGCAAACTTGTGTGAGTAACTATTGTTCTAGAGTTGCAATAGCCTGTGGATAAACACTCAGAGTGGAATTTAATTAAATCAGAACACATCATAGATTTGTTTTCATTTTGGTAGAAAATTATACAACACAATACTAAATCTAGCTTTACCTATGCATACACAAATGACCGATATACTGTGAATAAATCAAGTCGTTCAGGTAATAGATCTGGTTTAGGATAAATTGATAAAAATGACAGCACAAGTGCACTGATGAATGACACTCTTTCATTATAATAGCTCCCTGAGAATTAGGTCATAGACAGATTTGACACAAATAAAACTGATTAATGAAATGTATATGAATCGGTTATGAATAAAAACAAGAGCAATGATTAGATTTTATACAGCATATTAATTTTGGGCATTCACTACTGAACTTTAACACAAAACACAAGCATATTAAATTAAACACCGTGTTTGTGTATGTATATTTCCAGTCTGACACACAACAATAAAAACAATAAGTTGCATTTACATAAGTATTCAGACTATTGCAAAGACACTTTAAATTTAGATCAGATGCATCCCATTTCACTGGATTATCACTATTAATTCTGCACATTGACTTTAATCCATCTGTGGCCCATTTAACTGATTGGACACAGTTTAAAAGGTGTGCACCTTTCTATATAAACTCTAATAGCTAGAAATACATACAAAAAACCAAGTGTGCTTCCTAGTAAAGCTCTCATTTCCAGTCCAGTCTAGACACCTTCTTAGCATTTAATTAAGTTCTCTTAGTCCACTTGTTACATCATAAAAATGTTCACACCTCTATCGTCAAGCAATGAAAAGACACACAAAAAAACCTTCTTTATACTATCTGATTTTATATTGCAATACAGTGAATACAAACCATCTGTGGTCTTAACACAACAAAAAAATTAATAAAAATAAACGCACTTTTAGTCTTGCATTTTATCAGGAACTCGAGGGAGCGAAGTACTGCTTTATTTTTCCTTCTAATGAATAGGAATGTATGCATAAAGGGTTTTGCAAGGACAGAACGATTTACAATATGCCTTTAAACTATGCCAAGTAAAGGAATTGAAAACAAAGGCTGCCTTCCAAGGTCCCTTCAACCTTAGGCGGCCTTCGATGGCACTTGTTGACGTAATTGTCAAGATATGCAGCATTACTTAGGATGAAGCCTTTGACTGAGGAAAAAGCCCAAGCTGTGAGGTCACAGGACCTGAGAGACGGCAGAGATTTGGAGAAATCTACAAAAATTCTTCTGCAGTGAGCAGAGTCACCTCAATAACTATGCAACCAAACTGCCCATCTGGTCAAACAGAGCAGTTGGTAAGAAAACTCTGGTTGAGCTTCAGAGATCATCATGTGTGGAAATGGGGGAAGCTTTCAGAAGGACAACCATTACTGCAAATAATCTAGGCTTTATAGCAGAGTCGCCAGACGAAAGCCTCTCTTCAGTGAAAACTCATGAAAGCCAGCTTGGGAAAAAAAAAAGCACTTGAAGGACTCCAGACCAGATAGTGTGGTCTCATAAATTGCAACCTTAATGTGTGCAGGGAAACCAGACACCACTCATCAGCGGCAGAGCAGTGAAATGTGGAAAGCGCTGTCAGTTCGGAAGCAAGGCTGAACACAGCAAAATATTAAGATTTTTTTAATAAAATGGGTTACTAAACAAAACTGGGTAGTGATGAATTACATGTAGGATGTGGATTACGTAATCAGAACTTGTTATTACATTAAATGACTTTTCAACATTTTACATTTTAAAGTACATGTAACCAGACTGTAGTCATATCTTTTATTAATTACATATTGTTCACACAATGGCAATAATTAATTCAGAATACCCGTACTATTAATTAATTATATCTATGTACTATATAGGGTTAGGGTTTGGCTTAGTTGCATGTATTTATGCATAATTTGTTGTTATTATAATAGCAAGCACATCTAACATGTAATAAGGACACACATTTGAACACATTAAAATGTGCAAATTCACTTTTTTTTTGCAATGCAGGCATTCCCAAACTTTGTCATCTGAAGATATTTCATCTAATCAAAAATATAATATTATTTTAAAATAAATATTTAAGTAATTTAGCAGCACATTTGCATGTTTATGGTTCTCTGTTAGTTGTGGTCACATGAAATGCACATGAACAAATACATTTTTTCATACTGTATAAATTTTAAATTTTTACCTTTGAATTAATTATTGGTTTTCCAGTTCCTTTACAAACCCCAGTCTGGGAATCCTTGGAATAACAATGTTTAATGCACTTCACGTTGTTAATTAAAATGAATGGAATGGATTTTCTTACCATTTGTAATTTTATATCAATTTGGTACAAAAATTATGTTCAATGTGATAAACTTGGGTCAAAACTAATCTAAAAGTAGTCTGATTACATTACCTAAAACGTGTAATGTAACGAACTACGTTACTAACCACAATTTATGTCATGTAATTTGGAGTCAGTAGCTACAACTCAGGGTCCCAACCAGAATCCCAGCGTCCCAGTCAGAGCCAGGACATGAAGCCAATCCAAACATCTATATAGCTGCCCAGTGATGCTCACCAAAAAACCCTTGGCAGAGTTTAAAAGAACCCAAACACAAAAATGGCAAAAAATCTCCAACTACAGATGTGCAAAGCTTGCCGCACCATACCAAAAAAAGGCTTGAAGCCGTAATGGCTGTGAACTAGACTTAAAAGTCTGAATACTTATGTAATATAAGATTGTGTGAAAAATGAAGGGTCTCAATTTTTTCTGAATAAATGCAAAACAATATCTTCAAAACCAACCAAAACAACTGATCTTGCTCACAGAGGTGATTTTTTTGACCAACAAGATGAAAGCTTTTAATGCACCTTGAAATCTATTCTATAGGACATTCTCATATTCCACATTAGAGAATTATTAAAACCACATGCTATAATATTACACGCTAAGCAAACACTCAAAGTATAAATGACAGCAGTGAGATGGGTGGAAACGAAAACAAATGTATATAAGGGAGACAAACTCTCTGTGTCTCAGTTGAGGCCAGTGTGCTGAAAGCTCACAACGTCCAAACATTTTTGTCCTTGTTTTTTGTCGCGAAAAAAAAACCCACCTGGTTGGTCCCTCTGAGCCGCCCCTGTGGCCGGCTGTCTGGCGGGAACCGTCCTGCTCCTTGAGGGGCTGACAGTGGACTCTAACTGATGAAACTTGTGCACTCTGTCCCTCACCAGTATTGAATCCTCTTTTGTTTTGTAGCCTAAACGTGGCCAGCCCAGGTCTTTTTTTTGCATTATGCTATCAATCTCTGCCATCAGACGTGTCTGGGCTCGGGCCGCCTCTGCGGGGCTGTACTTATGCATGTGGACAACGTCCTCCCTCTCCCCCAGCAGTTTAGAGAGAAGGGAATAGAGGTCACCTGCACAGGAGGAAACAGAGGAGGAGAAGCGGAAAGACAAAAGAGGAATGGTGGTGTGAATAGAAAAGTGAGAAAGTCATTGAAGTGGAGGAAAGGAGGCTGTGCTTGTGGTGTTATATGCATTGGATATACTCAATTGCTGTCCCTTACAACTGTTGCTAAGGAGACTGTATGACATGCCCAAGTAAGATCTTGTGTAATCGCCACATTGTACAACATATAGCCTTTTATTTCAAATGGTACCACATATAGTACATCTATTCTGATAAAGCTTACTGGCTGTTTTAGTGTTCTGGTGTCACACACACACACAATCTGCACATCATTTAATTTTTGAATTCAAAAAGGTTGTATCTAGTTCTGTCAAATGATAATTCACCATTTACTGCATCTAAAATAAAAGTTTTTGTTTGCAGTATATTAATTATGTATATATAAATACTGACATATGTATATATATTTCAGAAAAATATGTTTATTATATATATTTACTTATAATATCAATTCTGAATATAAATATAGACATGTAAATACATGTCAAAGCAAAAACATTTTTTTGTGAATTATTCGTTTGAACTGCAGTTTCAATCGGAAACGAAACGCCGTCAGAGAAGCAAAACAGTGCCGTGGCTGTGTTTTGGGGGATTTTTGTTACCGAAATAGAGCAAAAGCAGGAAATGTGGTTTCTAAAACAAAAGTCTCTTAATAATAACTTGTTGTTTATTGAACTGTTGCTTAAAATCATTTGTAATCATGCAGATTTTTAGAAGTAAAACGTCACTCCTCGTGTTATATTAACTAACTATATGAAATGTTATAAATATACAGTAGGCTATACATTTTCTGCCCCCCATATCTTAAACAAGTGAACTGGAACGCGCACTAGTTTAACTAGTTAACAGATTCATTCAGACTCACCGGACTCTGGACTTGCAGCGCTCATGTTCATTTAATGAAATCAGAGTCGTTTGAAATTTAATCGCATTCAGCCATATCTCCAAATTTAAGAACTCATAATTAAGACTTTCTTGTACAATTTAAGACTTTTTAAGGCCTTAAATTTAATAAACTAAATTTAAGACTTTGTTAAGGCCCCGCGGAAACCCTGTATGATGCCAAGCCCAGATATTTTGAGGGATCAGTGGCTCAAAACATTCATAAACTACTCTGAGACGATGACTGTCATGAAATGATCCCCATATGAAATTATAATTAGATGGCAGCAATATTGAATGAAAGTATTAAGACTTCAACTTACCGATTACTAGAATAGCACTGCCTATTCTAAGTAATACATTTTAGATTTAAGAGATGTTGCAATTGTGTCTAGCTTGGAAATTTGCAACTGCTTGTAGGAGACGGTATGAAATTCCCTCAGATTATCGCAAAGAATTAATGATAAGAGCGTCAAAGATCTGCAGACAGGAGATTCTTTGACAACAGAAAATGTGCATTTTCATAGACAAAAAAGTGATATTGCTGAGTGATCCCAAACTTTCAGAACATAAGCCGATTCATACCGGAGTTTAGTGTGCTGAACCAGCCAGCACCATCCAAGGACTCCATTGTCTTGGTAAAAAAAAAAGGTCCTAACAGGCAACTTTCATACAGTAGATGATATTCTGGCCTTCTACAGTACAGATTCCACCTTTGAATGCATCTTGATTTTTGCCATTTATTAGGCATACCTGGACACATCTGTCTTCCATCACACAAAAAGGGCTCCGCAATTATAAGCAAACTCGTTTCTTCAGCCGACTCCTGCTGAATAGCCATTTTTCTGTGAATTGGACTTGTGTTCAAAGGATTGTGGGTAATTAGAAGATGTGTAAGATACGCCTGAAGCATCCCTCTAAACGCCATTGCTTTGTGCCTCCATCTAGGCTATAGAAACACTAATCCAATCTGTCCAGCCTGGGCTTTAATTGAGAAAAGCTCTTTTCATTGCAAGGCAATCGCAAAATGCCTTGTGCTGCTATATGAGATTTAGTTTGACAGCGCTCAAACACTGCCGATTGATGTTTTGCTCTATCTGACACAGTGTCCCTGTGCAATGCACCCCACTCAGTTGCTAATTTAATACTACCTTAACAACTCAGAATCAAATCCATTCAGATTTTCCATAATCAATAACCATTAACAAATGTTTGATAGGTTTCCACTGAACCTTGGGCATTAACATAAACAAATCCAGATTAGGCTTCTAAGACAACTGCCAGAGACATCTTACAGGGCAAGAAGAAGATACAGTACCGATACCACTGGAAAAGACTTCTCTATGCAACAGCAGTGGCTAAAACAATTATAGAAAAGTCTCTACAAAATGTATAAAACTCTAGAACAAATCCATTATTATTAATGATAGCTGTTTGAAATGCATGGTAGTTTCATCTTTGTGAATCATGTTTGGACCGTATGCATTCAAAACAATGGCAAAAGTGTTGTGGAGGTGGTTTGGGAAGTGAGTAATGCATTTAAAACAGGTCTGGCTCCACAGGGAGATGCTAATGCACATACATAAAAAAAGCATTAAAATACCACAATATGGAAAAGACCCTATGCACAGCCGTTTGATTAGCATTAACAGGATTCATAGCCTAGCCTTCTACTAGGGAGGGATATAAATTTGTTACGAAGCTAAATATTTGCAGTCTTGGGATTAAAATAAGACGCTGTTTTTAATTCATGCAGAGGAATCTCTGAGATGATTAAATGGGTCATGACATATTTTTAATGTCCCTTGAGGTCAAGATTTGGAAATATTTTCCCTAAAACAGTGATAACTTAAAAGGGCCGTTTCAAACCCTGTCTTCGATGACGTAAATAAAAGATTCGGTCGCTTTACTTTAACACTTCTGCCCACTGCTGGCTTTGCATCAACACCTCCTACCATGCATGTTTTCCAAACTGTTGGTAAATGGCAAAGCACCTCGAACGCAGACTTAGGTTTGATTAGCAGCTAACTGTTCACCTGTTTCACTGATGTAAAACATCAAGTGGGCTGAGTGTGAGACCCCTGTATACGAGGTAAAAATAATCTTATTGCAACTTATTGGAAAATGTAGCAAAGATACAAACAACTAACAAGATGGCGGTTTCTATGTTCACAAACAGCACAATGTTTGGTGAGTCCAACTCTAAATGTCAAAGGCTCTGATGTGTCGCTGTGAAGGCTGTCATGTACTGGCGCATTCATCATCAAACAGTTGCAGACTGATAACTTATAAATAAACGTACAAACCAAAATCCAACACACTCATGTCTATGAGCCTCTATTTATGAGTTATACTACAATTGTACTATTAAGCCTATGTGTTTTTCACAATAAAAGAATGTCATTCTGCCACTGTGTCTGTCAAATGAGATTTGTAATGGTATTCCAGCAGTGACTGTGTTTCAATCTTGATCATCTCTAATCTCTAAGTATTTTTAAACATCTTACCCTGATCCAGAACTTCCTCTTCTCTCTTAGGCTCCTGCAGCTGCACAACATCTGTACAAAACAAAAAAGAAAAGAAAATTAGAAATAAAAAGAGAAAATCAACTATATTCACTGTCTATTTTTGGATGGTACCTTTATGAGGAGCTGACTCATGCTTCATGGACATCATATGGTCTGGATTGACCGGGATGGGAATATTGGCCTCAGAAGGGATGTTTCTGAACAGCTCACTACTGCCACCATCTCTGCAGTTCATGTAAGGCACAGCGTGGCTGTTTTCCATGTAGTACATGATGTAGAAGTTACACATCTCATCATTGGAGGTGCCTCTGAGAGGAGGGAAACGATGACACATGAAAAATAAAGTAAAAGCTCTATGCATGCAATACTTATTCCTATTACAAAACCGCCCTATTTACTAATGTTTTTAGAGAGAGAGAGAGAGATGTATTCTTATTTGTTTACTTCTATACATATGTCTCTGGCATAAGCGAGCAGTTCTTGTTGCCAAAGACCAGACTGTACGTCAGCAGTCATCTTTACATCGTTATCGTGTGGACTTGAGTTAGGTGCGTGGGCGAGAGTGCTGGGCTTCCTGGGAGATACGTCAATGCACTATTTTGTGCTCTCCCTATCTCCATGGTAACAGGAACGGCAGGGCAGAGGCGCACATACGTTCAAGGAGTCAAGCTCAAACGGAATATGATGAAACACAGAGCCAACCTACTGCGTGTGTTTAATCACTCTTTAAACACCACAGAGAAGCACACACAATCACCACCTGTCTTTCAGTGTTACTTTATCAGATGGACACAGTAAGACAGGTGGTCAAAGACTCAAACACAAAACAACACCATGCAAACAGCGAAAGGGAAAAGCTGGAAATGTCAAGTGCACGCACAACATCACCTCTCATCTAACACACTTACTGCCACAGTACAACTGTACATAGAAATAAACGAACACAAATAAAAGGTAAACTCACAGAAAATCTGACAAGTTTTACAAAACAGTAAGAGTCTAATTAAAACAACAACAAAGTAAGAATCAATGATTGGCCAGAACACGGACTTACCCGATTTGGGTAATAGTGGTTCTTCCTTCTCCTGTGAACACACAACGGGCTGCCAGTATGTCTCCATTTCTTACATCAATGGTGTTGGTGACCGGATAAAAAGCCTAAGCACAAGTTAAGATTAAGTGTTCGTTTAAACAAAAAATAAAAATGTTAACCTCATGTCGATCCAAAAACATAAGACTTTGGTTCCTCTTCAAAACACAGTCAAACACTTCAGTCCACATAAAAGACAAACCAAAAACAAACCAAAAAAACTTTGAAAAGTAGTGCACTGGAATGGAAAAATGAGAATGGCCGCTAAAAGTAATCCTTAAGAGATAATTACCGTAGTGCTACAATGAAACTCTTTACTGCAGCACAACTCAATTTAATCTTATACAAGATAAATTATATATACACGATATATAAATCATCTGAAATGTTTTAAAGTCAATTGTACCCAGCCTGACTGAAAAACAAAAACCTTTCACTCTGCCTTTGTCAGTTTGAGTCTTGTTAAAGTTTTAAAGTTTTGCTGCCAATATGCTCCTCCGTCGGATGGATTTATTCATGCACGTTAAAATATTTATATAAATCTTTTCAGATTGTAATTTACAACATCATAATAGTAGTTTGTACATACATTTATTTGGAGAAAGCGGGTAGTTCTATGTGAAATCTAACATATGAGCACCCCCCTATAGTTAAAGTGGCATGATCGTAACACTTGCGAATATTGCAGACTTTGAGATTGGGAGTCAAATCAGGCTCCTCCTATCGAAGCATCGGATCGTCTAATAATCGGGGTCGCTCCTAATTAGTAGTATTAATATCATTATCAAGTAATATTTCTGTCACAGATTTTTCAAGTTAAACTGAGCCTTATTTTGACAGGTGGCTATGAAGACCTTTAGGCTTCTGTTTTCTCAAAAGAAATGGTAAAATGCTGATGAAGTGACTCTCAGAGCAGTTCTGGAGATTATGTTTATGTGTTCATGTACTCATATATTAAAGCATTAGAGAGAAGCTGAAAACTGCAAGCATCACGCATGCTTCAGCATATTGCATTTTGCTTTAAGTGTACTGACCTACTTTTGATGTATACATCCAAAATTTGGCAGTAAATTCCGTTTTTATTTCTGGACTGCCCAATTTTCCACATGGAGGAAATCATAGAGACCTAGTACAACTACACACTAAAAGCTGTCAGGAAGCAGCAGTTGTCTAAACAATAAAAGCATGCTGGACTCCATTAGAGCATACTGTGCGTACGTGTGCGCACTGTATATGTAATGGAAATTTTGATATTACTGATACTTTTTAAAAATACTACATTAAAGAGAGTGGAAACAGGTCTGACAGCAGAGAAAACATAAAAATCACTATGACACTGACACTGCAATTCTTATCAGAGACAAATGCATTCACTTCTCTCTCTAGATGCCACATATTAATCATGCTTGATCAGGCAGAGAGGACATGTTTAGACACACCTGCGGCAGCAGTGGAGACTGGCGTCCAATCTGAGTCCACTGTCCATTTCGAACCCTGTACCCACTCACAACTTTACCTGAAGAACAAGACATGACAACAAGATCATGTTAATGCATGTTAGCTCCATAAAATGTACAAGAGAATTTACAAAGACTAAATAAGTTAAAAACTTAACTGGTGTAAATATAGCAAATACAGTAAAGCAGTATCTCACCGAGGCTGTGTGTGTGTGTCCTGAAGGCAAACGGGTACATCGGGGAAGATGGGTAAGTGCAAGCAATGTCTGCATTGGTAACTGCAAACAGCAAAAATAAATCAGATGATACAAAAGGTAAACCCCCAAACCTCTGCAAGATTATGAGTGCCAAAAATAGATAAAAAGGTCACAAAGTGGTTGTACCTTTCTTCCCAGGAGGAATGAGAGTGTCCACAGACATCATCAGATACATGCCAGCAATAAAGGGCTGTCTGCACAGAGCACACAACGGTGCACATTAAAATGGATTGCAGTTAAATGTGTTGAATTAACAACAACACATTACATGTTATTGACTTTCATACTCATTACATCCACCTTTTTAGCCTTAATATTTATAAGGAACTAAATGCGTTGCATTATTGAAACATTTTGCACAACCATGCCTACCCTAGGAAAAGATATACTAAAAATTATTTGAAATACGTTTATTTTTGCTAAGTAATATGCTACAAATACCTTTATGTGCTTAATAAAAACACCCTGAAATTGCACTTTAGTACACTAAACTGGTATAAATGGTATAAGTCTGCTAAATGGGAACGACTAACTTTGTGACTTTAAGTCAAACTAAAGGCATATTTGTAGTATATTAGTATATTGAATCTGCTTAAGTAAAACTAATTCAAGTATTCTTCAGGAACACTTTAAAAATCTATATATTGATATTATATAGAGATCATACAAGTGTACTGCACTCACACCAGTTTATGTACCTTTTGCAAACATAACTGGCGTACATTATGCCATTTAAACCGTTTAGCCTGTATTTTGTGGTTACTCCACTCAGGTTAAAACATGCTTTAGCGGATCAGTGAAAACACAATGGATGTAATGGAAACAGGCACTCTGCAGTGATATCAGCATGATTATATTGACCAATCAAAGTCAAGGACCTGAACGAGAAATAAAATAACTAATACATTAACAACAATACTGTCACTTTCAGGTTCCATCAACACATTTCCCATTTGCACCAAAAATAAGTAATTGTGTCCTTTGGCATGCGTGACATAAATTAGGACAGACATGAGCTGAACTGGAGCTAATTCAGTTGCTGGTTTTACTCATGCTTAATCAACACGATATCTTCTGCTTACTGCAAGCAATGTTTAACTGTATTTTGGGATCTTTTATTGTTCAATTTCAATGGCTAAAACAGTTATAATTAACCCACAGACTAAAATAGATGTTTTTTTTAAGATAATTTAACAGCTACCCACACATAAGCCTAAACAATTAATTCACCCATTAGAAGAATAGAAAACAAGAATGACAAGAGTTCTTGAGATAGATGGTTAAATATCGTAATAAGCTTAAGTTGTAATTCTTGTTATCTCATTTAGCAACTGTGTTCAATTCAGAAAAGCTCAGTCGTGTCAGGCTTGATATTGTTGACTTCTGAATCAGTGAATCAGTGAATTATGACAAAATGAAACGAGTATGTCTTCTAAATAAATCCCAGATATTGTTAGATCCAGTTGCGATTGCGAAACTTACCGTTTGGAAGTCATTCTTAAAGTGAGTCCTGAGCAGTCTTTATGATGATCTGCAATCCAGACGAGATAAACACATTAGTCGTATCTCATGTCACCAAAATGCTAACAAACGTTTCATTAAAATAAAAGGAGAGTAAATAATGAAAAAAAGGTTAATTCTGGACATTTACTGGAACTAATGCCATTACACATAGTCCATTTCTAAACAGCAGGTCAAATTTGGTTGAAGCTGCTGTCATTAAAGCTAGCTCTGTGGTGTACAACAGTATTTACCTCTGAAGTTTCTGACATCACCATAGTGAATTTGCAGCACAAAGTAGTTAATTCTGGTGTCTCCTCCAACTTTAAAGCCAACATCTGAGGAAAAAAAAAACAAGATGAGCCATTTACTCACTTTTAAGTAACAACAGCTCTGGCTAAAATGAGCACCTTTGGGTAGTTTGGTTGGAGGAGCATTCCTGGCCCAGGCATACATGATCTTGGCCTGATCCCGACATGTCCCCAGCTCTTTCCCACAATCCCTAAACAATCCAAGAATAGTAAGTCAGGAATTAATCATTATTACTCATTACAACTCAAAAATTTGCAACATAGTCATTCTGTGTCAAATCAACCAGATGCCTTCAGTTAAAAATGTTGATTTTTTTCTAATGAAAGAAATACTTAAAGGGAAAAAAAGCCAAAATATTAAATACCTTGAAAAAGAACTTGCATATTTATTTTCCAAAGTTTACAAATTTCTAAGTGAAGAAATGCTAAAGTCAAGAAATATTATATGTTATCTTTTAATATCTTCATTTTACGGGCCCTGCATAGTTCATTTAGACAGGTACTGGGATGTGGAAACTCCAATGTCACAGCATGATCCTATAAGCAGAAGTGGCTGGGAAGCTCAAACAAACATGCTGGTCTGTTTTTCTGTGAATTCTTTTCTGCACCCTGTTGCAAACTGAGGCCCAACATGTAGGTTTCCATTAGGTAAAGTTTTTTTTCATTTACATCATTCTGTCAGGTTCTCCTCTCATTCTGTGTGACAGAAAAAAGTTCACACCCTATCTGAATTTTTCTCCCCCTTGTAAAAACCTCTATTGATGAGTTTTGAAGCTGGCAGTGAATCAAAACACCCCATCATGCCACTGCACTGGGGCTGCAGATGACTCATAGCCTCTCTGAATTTAGTATTTCTGAACATTCACCAGGTTTGGTATGATTAGCCCATTTTCATGCTGATCCACAGTGCTTCTGAAGCCTCACATCTCTCACTATAAAAGCCACGAGAAGCACCCTGCACTATCTGTGCAATGAATTTTTCATAATACATGAGTGACATTACAGAGGGAGGCAATTGGAATATGGAAAACTGAAGTCTGATAGCAGGGAAGGAAAGCCATTGTGCATTTAAAATGAGACAGAGACACTTTATATTTCAGATATGTTAGCTTTCTCAAAACCCTTGATTTTTTTTGGAGTATACATGCCTTTTTGACTATATTTGGAGTTGCTATGTATTGAGTTTTGTTTATTAGGTGATATGGATGTACTCTTAGTATTTACTGCAAGGCTTTTGAGTTTATATCTGAACACACAACTCGTAAAAACTGAAGAAAGGATGAGGACCAAGCCTCCATCTCCCCTCCCTTCAGGTCATCTCAGATGCTGCTGTCAAGGCGCAAATGGTTGCTGTAGTAACAGGCAGCTTTCTTACATTTTTCTCTCTCTTTCTATAGGGAAGCAGCAGCTTTTGTGGCACAGACCAGAAGAAGCTCAAATGACATTTAATGGCAAATGTGCTCAACTTGTTTTCAAAATTGCATGACTAGTACATTAAAAGCATTCTCATTTAAATTTGCTTTTGAGAAAATGTATGTCTACACACACACAACACGTGTGTGTGTATGTGTGTGTGTGTACAGAGAAAAATGTCACTAGAATCACAAAAATGAAATGCAAAAATAACAACTGAAAGTGTTTCCCAAGCACTTCTACGTTCCCACACCCATGTGTCACTGGTTTGACAAACAGATACTGAATTCCAGCCTTTAACCCACACTTTTGGTTGAATCAAAAGCTAATATGTCAAAGTGCTAAAGTAAAGAGATTAATGTTTTGAAAACACCACAAGGTTACAGTGTTCACACTCATCAAGAACTGAAGCTGACTGTGGCTTATTCATAGCCGACTACACACATAAAACAGGGACAGGACAGGAGCAAAAACTGACAAATGAAAAACCTTGTGCTTAACATGTATACCTACAGCTTATGCCCACTACCATTCAAAAGCTGGACGGTTTAATGTTTCTGATATCTTATGCTTGCTTGGGCTGCCTTTATTTGATTATTAATACAATAAAAAATGTTATTACAATATATAATAACCTTCGATTTCGATTTTAATATATTTTAATGTAATTTATTGCTGCAATTTTGTGGAAACAATCATACATTTTGTAATTATGCACAGAAATGCACAGTTCCTATGCTTTCTGGTTGATGTTTTGATCACTTTTGAACGCTGGCGGTGCTTTCACTCTAGTGGTAGCATGAGACGGAGTCTACAACCCACACAAGTGGCTCAGGTAGTGCAGCTC
>JAUCMS010000002.1:3487000-3510135 GCA_032357445.1 Enteromius radiatus
GCTTGAGGCTGGCATTTAGCACATTTGAAGAGAAAGTACTTGATGAACATATACTATGTGTGGAGAGCATTCAGTCAATAACATTATCTCATTTTTGACCAAGATGGCTTTTAGAGGCTTTTGCATCTGAACTCTTCATATGTAAAAACTTCAGTAGGTTTTTCATTTTGATTGATGTCATAATGACTCCTCATAGAGCCTAACGTTTAACCCACTTCAGACAGTTAAAAATACTGAATTGAAATATTTAATATTAATATATCTTTTGTAGTTTATATACCAAAATGAAACAAGAGTATCTTATTTAAATCAATGCGATAAACGAGATAGGTTAGTCTGATTATGTTATCCTACGTAAAATGTGCAATGTAGGTTAATGGATAATTTTTCATTTTTCATTTGAAACCAAGTAGCCTAATTTGCAATAAGAAACGGATTCCAATTTGTAAGTAATCTATCCAGCTTTGATCGCGACTGATTCGATTTGAAAGATTATTAGCCTTATAATATTATAAGATTAGTAGCCTGCATGAAGTTATTGGCTCCTGTACGTGTCGCTCACAGTGAGAGAGAGAGAGAGAGAGAGAGAGAGGGCGATAGAGAGGAGTTGTTGCTGTGTTGAGATGGGTAATGCACGCTACAGGAAAGCACGCTTTCTTCTCATCTCCACACACTTTCGCAAGCTTAATGTGTCAAATGCGGCTTATACGGAAACGGTGGACTATCTGCATCATAAGCATCCTGCTGATATTCTACAAAACGACAGATATAGGCAGAAATGAAGTGCATCAGAACACAGGATTGGCAGGGTAAGGGCTCTAAAATGTTGTGAATTTGAGTGAATTACCGATCCTTTTTTAATGAGGATCGAGTCTGGTGTAGGTGTCGCCTATATGTTTAATCTCATTAAACAAGACATTCATTTTATGTGAATTTTTTTGAATGGTTTGTTTCATAAACCTATTGTCAACTATAGTTCACGTGCCCCGCTGTTGTTCCATCTCAATTAAATTAAGATCGCCTCACATTGACTGTCCTTTGTTTGAGTCGAAATGGCCATTTTATTCTTACACCCCCTTGTGAAAAAGACATGCAATTAATTGAACGTGCGCTTGTAGTGATATTTTCATATAGACTACTTATTTGTATACACTTTTATATATTAATAAACTGTATTTTGAGATAATATAAAATTTTCCTAAGAGAGTACATTGTTTCTCAACACTCAAAACTGACGTTTTTAAAAATGCCCTTTAAAATTCCTATAACATAAGAAATTAGTAAATTAACATGACAAAGACGTTTCAGTAGAAACATTATATTTTGGTTACCATAAATGCTCCTCTGTACATTCAGCAGTAGGTTATATGTTACCATATTTATATGAAATTACACAGCATATAAATACATACTGAAGTCAAAAAACAAAACAACTAATCATTTCTAAGTAATTGCAATAACATGAAAGGAAACATTATGTTCAGGTTGCACTTAATTATTTTAATTTAAAATGTTCTGTTTTTTAATAAGTACTGTTTTAAAGTACATAAAAAGTACATCAAATGTATAAAAGGACTACATAAGTACATTCCCTTTTTTTGAGTACATTCTCTTTTTACTTCCCTGTTACTGATTTGTCAAATCTTTGCATCACTCAGTGTTATTATAATGCCAAGCGTGTGTGTCAAAAGATTTCCGAGGGCTCTTGAAATGGAGTTTTGTGTAAATGTAATCTGAATGTTTTAAGTTTGAAACGCAAGGTAAATTTGCACTTGTTTTGTTCCAGGAACTGAAAAAAATGTGGTCAAGTTCACACTTGCTCATGATCTGCTTCACTCATATACACATGCATAGCATTGGGAAATTTTAGGTTTTTACCACAGATGAGTTGATTAACTTTATTTTGGTGCCATAAGAAGTTAGAACATACACTTTTCGGTAAAGAGGTGACTTTGTGATTTGCTTCTAATGGACGTATGTGTGTGTGTGTGTGTGTTGTCGGGTAAGTGAGAGGACAGCAGACAGCTTCTGCTCATCAGATGTGGTTTCCTTTCGTCTCTTGCAGAGTTGTTACACATTATTCAAAAACAGAAGTGGAAAAAAAAGAGTAAATGTCAACTGCTTCTGAAGCTGAGTCTGCTGTTAGGTTGCTCATTTACAACCTGCAGATCTGTACAAACTCGTCCCTCAAAGAAAAACAAGTTTGATAATTAAACAAATAACAAGAACATTTAGTAAATTGTCTTACTTGTATTTGTTTTTCCGTACAAATATGTAAAAAGGAAATCAATATCAGCATTTACAATCAAAATGACGTGATAGGTGTTTTTTTTTTAATTTTCATAAGTGTTGATTTTTTTACCCTATTGGCAGATTAAAACATATGCCAATAAAATAACCTTCAATTAAGTTATTTTCCTTTTTTTTACCCCATTAATTTTCAGGTGTGTCTTGGTTTAAGAGTTTTTAGATAGTTGTACTGGAAAACAAGACAAAAAACTGAGTAAGAACTATTTATTTATTTTAATGATGTAACAGTGTGGTGGATGAAGGCGTGTAAGAGGTGTAAATCTATGCACAAAATTTATTTATTAATGAAAACACAACTCAGGAACACAGGACTGCAGAGAATATATCACAGTATCTTAAAAAAACAAAACAAGGCTGGACAAATGGCACCTGAAACAGAGTACAGATAATGAGAATAAGAAGCAGATGTCATCAGGGTAATTAAGGTTAACTGAAACTAATACCAATAATAACTAAAACTAAACAAAACAAACTAAATTGAAACAGAATCAGTTTTCACTATAGCATGCATATTAATAGCATATTGGTTGTTTATAAAGCAAATACTGTATTCTACATGACCTTTTTTTCAATCCCTTAATCCACTCAGTACTTAAACTTAACAACTACCTTACTAACTACTAATAAGCAGCTAATAGAGTTTAGTGAGGCAAAATTTGCAGTTAGTTAATAGTGAAAATTCAACCTTAAAATGAAGTGTGACCAAAATCTAATTCAAAATATTCACAATATCAATATAATAGATACTAAAACAACACTGATATGCACAACCAATGACCAAAACATGAAGCAAAAAAATAGTCCACAGCTGCTTCAACATAAGAGTGATTGGAGAAAAATGTTTCGAAGGCCTGTATTTAGATAGATAAATTTACATATAGCATTTTATCCAAATTTTTATATTTTATTTACAAATGAGGACGCAATCAAAATGAATAAAAAAGAGCATTGATATGCAAGTGCTATAACCAAGTCTTTTTAAAATGATATAATAAATAAAAAGACAACAGATGAAAAAAAAAGAATAGAGCAAGCTAGTGTTAGAGGCCCTTTTAGCGTGAATTGTATAATAAATAAAAAGAAAAGTAATAGATAGATAGAATAGAGAAGCTAGGTTTTTTAAGAAAACGAGCAGTTATTATATGAATAGAGTGCAAGTCTAAAAGGGGCAGTTGTTTAAAGAACAAAAATACAAAAGACAGTGCTAGAGTTAAATTGTCAAATAAAGATGGAAGAGATGTTTTATTTAGCTGATTCGTAAACAGCCGATTCTCCACATTCTGGATTAATTGTAAAGTTTTGATAGAACATGAATCGTAACATTTTTGGTTGATGAGCCTAAATGGATGGTGAAATTTAGACATGTAGACAGAGAAGAGAAGTGGTGCAAGAACTGAGCTCTGAGGCACCCCAGTAGTTAGATGTTGTGACTTGATACTTGTTGATATCGTAATGAAAACCAGTACTGTACACTGTATGATCCTTTCTTTTTGTTATGAGAATACATTAATGAGTTTGACTACATGAACACAATACTGAAAGCAGCAGAATGAATGCACTGGTATGAACGTATAATTACAATGGCACTTTCTTTTTGAACAGGAGGTCCGAGCCCAGTTCTACTAGACTGATGGTCAACAGCTCCGAGAAACTGTTTGGCTTTAGTTTAAGTGATCTGAGTGACATGGGAGTAGGGTGGAAGGTAAATGCTACCCTTGTGACCATCATAAGGTGAGTAACCTGCACTAAATAAAAATTGTATACAGCACATAAAACACAAATTTGAGAAGGATGAAAATAAGAGATATTGCAATGACTCGCTCAGAGCATGACTTCATAGGGTCATTTTTAGAGCATGTTTGGATGGTGTGGTCATGAACTGATGAGTAATCTAGTCTCCTTTAACTCATGGAAAGGAAGGACGTGCTTCGCTTCTTGGATGCGGAGAGAGACGTGTCTGTTATCAAGAGCAGTTTCAAACCAGGCGATACTATCCACTACATTCTAGACCGGCGCAGGACATTCAATGTTTCTCAGACTCTACACACTTTACTTCCTGAAGTCTCTCCACTAAAGAACAAGACCTTCAAGTCCTGTGCTGTGGTGGGGAACTCAGGCGTTCTCCTGAATAGTGGTTGTGGGAAGGAGATAGACAGCCATGGTTTTGTTATACGGTAATGTATTTACTTCTTTGCGGTGATCTAATCATTGCCGTCTTATGGCAAGGCATGCAGTGTAACAAGGTCTAATGGTCATTTATCTCCCAGTGAATCAGTGTTTTCCCACTGGTAGCTTGGCTTGAATACCATTTGATCCCATTTTTGGAAATTTGAACCAGGGACAAAAGCTCAAAGTAATTTAGAGCTTCACATGCCACATTTTCACTATAATCACCCCAAAATGAAAACCTCACATCATGTCTTTCTAAACTAGTGTTTTGTTTTGTTTTTTGGTCATATGGTTGATTTTAAGGTCAAATTCTTGCTATTAACAAACCATTAACTATGACAGTTTCCTCAATATACACCTGATTTGCTGCTTATTAATATTTAGTAAGGTGGTGCTCATTAGCCTCAGTCCACATTATTAAAGAGCAGTATTAAAATATCTAAAAACATCTGTGTTTTCGAAAGATTTATTTTTAGTTTGTTCTTTGAACTGTAATTTATTTGTCTTTTTTGCACATATTTTCAAAGACCCCTGTCTCTGACCATTGCCTGCTCTTCCATCCCTGGACAGATGTAACCTCGCTCCTCTGGAGGATTTTGCAGATGACGTGGGTTTGAGGTCAGACTTCACTACTATGAACCCCTCTGTGATCCCGCGGGTGTACGGGGGTCTGAGGGACGAACAACAGCAGGAACAATTCATCCGACGTTTACAGCAGCTAAAAAACAGCGTGCTCTGGATCCCTGCCTTCATGGTAAAGGGCGGAGAAAGGCATGTGGAAAACGTGAACCAGCTCATTCTTAAACACAAACTCAAAGTGCGCATGGCGTATCCTTCACTCCGCCTGATCCACGCCGTACGAGGGTAAGCTAGGACATTTACAATTCCAGTTTTCATTTTGAATTGATATAATGCAAAAGAACTGTAATTCATAAGTAATGAAGTAAAATTTTAAATCAATCAAAATTCCGAAATTTAAAAATTTGTCTTGGCACACTTGGCTTTTCTAGTTCAAAATCCAAAGTGATATACATTTTGGAATTTTGTTTAAGCTCAAAAAACATTTTAAAGGCTGGAATACACTACATGACTTTTAAAATAACAACGCAAACACCAGCACCAATGTAAGTAAATCGCATTGAGTGATCCATGTCAATACTCACCTCCCAATTTCTCTAAATTTCACATCTGAAAGGGAAACACCTACAAATGCATATTCAATAAGGTCAGGCGCAAATATAACTCTGTCCACCCCTTTTCAGCAGTAATTCTTCACTTTATTAAATTCTAACAGTACTAATTTAATGCCAAAAAGACTATTTGTAAATTTGACCTTTAGAAGTTGTGATTTTACTTTTCATAATACACGGTAGACCTTTTATAGTACTGAAAATTGCTATTATAATGCTTAAAGTACACTTATAATAACTACAAACAATGTTTATTTTTCAGGTACTGGCTCACAAATAAGATAAACATCAAACGACCCTCTACTGGATTATTGATGTACACATTGGCTACACGCTTCTGTGATGAAATCTACCTTTATGGATTCTGGCCTTTCCCCAAAGATGGCAACGGAAATCCTGTTAAATATCATTACTATGATGGACTGAGATATCGCTATTTTTCCAACGCGGTTCCTCACCGAATGCCTCTGGAGTTCAAAACGCTGAAGAGACTGCACAGCAAAGGTGCGCTCAAACTGACCACATCTAAATGCACATACCCTTGACGTGCAGCACTGACACTGAGAACTCAGATGAAGATTGAGAAATCAAGATAAGATGCAAGCTTTGGAGAATTAGTGTGCCTTCAACTGCAACTGTTCAACCTGTGAGACTTCCTGTGACATTTTGGTTATTGTAGAGAATGCAATTCTTTACACACTGAACTACTGTTGTTTCCAAATGACAAATGAAACGTTCCTGCTTAGTGCGTTGATATTTCAATCTTTCACAAAAGTTGCCAAAGATACTGTATTTTTAGTATATGGAAGCATAATTATTTTTTAATTCACACAATTTAGAGACTCCCAACCTGGTCACACATGTGGTTTTAAGAATTTAAATTGAATTCGAGACATAGCATATGGCAACTTGGTCTGATTTCATAATAGGTGTAAATAATCAAAATGATTTTCTATTAATTTGAAACAAGGAACACGCCTGGTTTGTTGTCAATAAATCATATGGTTACAACTAAAAAAGAAAACACTGGTATATTTCAGTTTCAGATTTCTGAATGTATTACATGTATGTTCTTAAAGGGGTCATACGGTGGTACATGCACTTTTTCAAGCTGTTTGGACTGAAATGTGTGTTGGGAGTGTGTGAACACAACCACCCTACAATGATAAAGATCCACAAGTATTTTTATTCAATTAAAAGAAGAATAAGTTGCCCCTTCTGAAATCAAGCCATTCTCAAATGCATGACAGAGGCCACTCCCACAATAGTTGATTGACAGGAGTGTCACACAGACTGAACTGGTGTCTTACCTCAGACCCGCCCTGAGTGAGCCGTCATCAGACCGAGACACAGAGACCAGCAAGAATCCTAAGCGAATGAGGTGTTTTGTGTTTGAATGTATTAATGAACATAGCAGTAATCATTTACTCCCCGACATCTGAGTGACTGAAGACGCGGAAGATTAACGTTACATTTAGTTCTGAAGGGAAACGCACCGAAATGCATTTATGATCGCGCAAATCATTGAGTAACAGTGAGTATAATATCTTTGAATGAATCTTTGCAAATCGCCTTTCCTAATAATGTGCTAATTAGAAAGTTTCACTATGAGTTCGCTAAAAAAAGATCCTCCGAGAGCGTCTCGGAAAAGAGGGGCGGGGTCAGCGGAGCTCGTGAAGATTTAAAGGGGAAGTACACAGAACAGAGTGATTTCTAAAGAGCTGTTTTTGACAGGGTAAAATTAGCGTTTTTTACACTATATTTGAAAAATTTTAAAGCAATCTATATTACAAACTTTCCATTAAGACCCTAAAGAATCATATTAGCTTGTGGAAAATTGCTTTTGTATGACCCCTTTAAAGTAATTTAGACCAATCTGTCTTAATCAAATGTACTGCAGTATGTTAAATTGTATTGGCATGCCTGAAATTGATGACTTGAATATAATATCACCTCACATTATTTATGTGGCATTACATTGTGTGTGTTACTGGTGGCTTAAGTATGGATAAGCAGTAAAACCATTCTGAGCATATTATTGATGCAGAATGTTTTTATCTTCAAACTTGAGTAAAAAATCTGAATGTATAATGTATGTACATTAGGCCTCTCTGAATGAATACTTTTGATAGTATTGCTTTACAGTTTAGTTTTACTTCATTGCATTCTTTTATTTATATTGTAATGTATTTTGTATTTCAAAATGATGTTAAATATGTTTTTAAGCATTTTTGTGTGTTTTTACATTTTATAGTATTTGTCTTAATATATTTGTTTTGACAGCTTTAAAGTTTCTTTGACCAAAAGACCCCTGTGAAATAACATGAAGTGACATATTCCTGCATTGTTTTTAAATTTTGCAATTTATGGCAACTTATGTTTCCAAAAAAATCTGGGTATACTCTTTAAAATGTAATTGTAATTCGGTTACTCTAAATTATACCAATTCATAATTAATTTAATATACTGTAATATACTGTACAGTACATGATTTTAATACAGTATAGTGTATTTTACCACTCCAGGGACACCAGTGACCAGTCAGACTATTTCAGAAAACTGTGTAATCATGAAACTCATAACACAAGAACAGCTTCTGTGAGGTAGAACGTAATGCAAGTCTGTATTTTGGCAAGCTTCATTGGCTAATAACATGCAATACAAGCACTTAAATGAACAGACTACATCAAATTCTAGGGAAATCATCAGAGGATATTTACACTTGGTCACTACTTGTGTTTTACAGGCCAAATAGCTATCCAGTCATTAGGTGAATGCAATCTGAAATGCACTTCAGTGTAATGAATCTGAATGTTCAGGCCTCATAAATAAATGATTAATGAATTAAAATAAATTAAGTGACCAAGTATAAATGTTGTAAAAAAAACTGTAAACTGGAAGATCATCCAATACTAATACAAATATTAATAAAAAAACATAAATGTATCATTAGTTATACAAAGAAGTCATAATGTTGCAATCAAATATATAAATGAGCTATTTCACTGCATTCTATCTAAAGAGGACTAAAGGTTTGAAGGAAATGGACTTAACGATATGTGTGTTAAATAGAATAACAGTGGCAGAGTCTTTACATAATAAGCAAATGCTGAAAACATAAGAGTTCACAAAAAGTGAATGCATGCCATCCTTCTTTCTTAACCTCTCGTCTGAATGCAAAGCAACATGCAACATCTGAATGGGTTAAGTGGATCTGAAACAAGCATCGTTAAATTGAACGACTGAGAGAATTAGAGAAATTTGCGTTTGATGTAACTCTCTTATATCTCTACTTATGATTCTAGCTGCTGTCACTGCACAGGTTGCCATGACAACTTCACGCACTTGCTGCTGCTGCTGCTGCTGCATTGTCAAAAAAAAAAGCACTTGAATATTATGCATAGAGTTATTTTAGGTTTCATCATGAATATTTACACTAGATGATTTGATCATTGTAGTTTCAATTTGTTAAATTGTTCTATTTATTTATATTCATACCGTTCAATTATCAATTTGTTGTTTAATTTCCATAAATAAGCAAATGCACTTCAAAGCCAATCTCAAGATCAGTTCAACATCAACACAGTAAAGATCTAATTACAAGTTTTAGCACTGTACAGCTAAACCTTCTGACATTGCACAAAATTCTAATTTGGCGTCATGCATCTGTAAGGCTATGCATTTGAGCCATTTAGGCATAACAGCTTCACCATCTTCAGCCTGGTCACTTTTGAGGGCAAAGTGATGCCCTTGTAGTCCACCCAACCCATCAACCTGTCATGATTAAACTAGCCTGAAGTCAACTAATAAACTCTTAAGTTGCAGTTATTCACAGATCTAATTTTAAGAGAAAATTAGGAGATCATTGCGCTATGGTTTAAACATTTGGTTGTGCTTGTTGAGAACGCCAGGCTGTGTTGCAATCTTGTTCACATTCTTGTTTCCTCAGATGGGCGACTCATGTAGTCCTGAAGTGCTTGATGCAATGGCAGCCATTTTGCTGTAGATGATTTTATTGCACTAATCCATCTGAAAACAGAAGAGAAAAGGATGATGATAATTCCTGCCATGTGCTGCCTAATGCTTTCCTATCAGAAATTACAATTAGCATTCAGAAATGCATACTTTTTTCATATCATTATCTTTAACTCGCTTGTTTCTCAGTCTGCTCTCTGGTTTCCTCATACATAAGTGATGTTGATAAACAAATTTTGGAGGAAGCACGCACAAATAATTAGCCATGGCTGGCTCTGCAATCAGCCTATTTCTGTTCAACCAATCAGGTCTAAGCATCTCCGCCTTAAATAAGCCTGTTTCCTTCCCTTCCATATTTCGTTTACGCATCCCTCCACCTCCCTTTCTCCACTATCAAGCCACACCTTCCTCCGGGGGGGGGGGCACGTGGGGTTTGAAGTCTACCGATCTACCGGTTAGCCCCCTGGACAGCACGCCAAACACACTATTCTATTCGTATTATGAGGAAGTGCAAGCTCGCCATTGTTTTGTCCCTGCCTGTTTTGACCATGTTTTTGAATATAGCTTTGCACATGGATCCGCACTCCTCTAACCTCGTTACAATAATATGGTTGATGAAAATAGATAAAGAATTATAAAAAGGTAGCATTTTAGCACTTCCGGTTCCATCGTCCCAAAGTCTGGTTTGGTTAAATCCCCTAAAATAAAGTCTGTGGTTCACACAAGCTCAATATACTTTCGAGTATTATTCTAGGACATAAAACACACCAGCTACATCCCACTCGTGATTTGTTTATAAGCTTAGCCTTTAAGTTCTGGCACTTTTATTTAGGCATCGAAATGCATAATTTAGTGAAAATGATCTTGATGGACACAACGTGTAAATATCATGAACTACGATTAAGCCTATGGAAAAATCCTATTGGCTTTTTTTTTGAGGGAAGCAGTTTCATGCTAACAGCTGATACGCCATAGTTCCCCCACTCTATTAGTCAAAGTACAGTTAACTAAAATGAATAATATAATATGATGAAACATTGTCAGCAGAACTGAACTGAATCTTTTGATTTTATAATTGTTCAAAAGAAACGCACTCTTGTAGACAGCAAGGTTTGTTCTTTGCAATAAATAATAAAAAAGTACTGTTAGTTAAAAGAATACTTCAAAAAAAGTATTATTTTTTTCATCATTTACTCACCCTCATGTCGGTACAAACCTGTACACAAAATGAGAAATTCTGAAGAATTTTCAAGAACCAAGCAGTTGTTGGCCACCTTTGACTTCCATAGCAGGAAAATAAATATTATCGAATTTAACAGAGACCATCAACTGCTTGATTTCTAGCATTCTTCAAAATATTTCTTTATGTTCAACATACGAAAGAAACTGGAGGAGCATGAGGGTAAACCATCATTTCTGGGTGAACCATTCCTTTAATACAGTACTGTGAAAAAGTCTTAGGTCATTAGTATCTTCACCAACAAAAATGGTTTTAAGTGGGTTATTGCTATCTTTTGCGGTAGCGTGTAAATATCAGTTTATATTTCCAAACATTATTTTTGTCATTAATTGTAATAATGCAGTGAGATTATTGTCTCACAACAGCCAGAGATCTGATCTGATCATCATCAGTCTGTCTGGAGTCACATGAGGTACAAACTGAGACAGACTCAATCCAGAAGAACTGTGCCAACGTCTCCAAGATGAAGAAAAAGAAACCTACCTGCAAAGCTACAGTACCGTTCAAAGTTTTAGACACTAATGTAAAAAGTGTAAAAATGCTCAGAAATGCTGAGGATGCTTTCAAAAATAATGCCATAAATAGATTTAATTTATCTTCTATGAACTAAATGTTTGGCATTATAGCTTTTGGTAAAACAGCTTCTGTTCCGAGATACACTTGCCCAGAGTTTTTCAGGTAGCTTTCCAGGTACAGTAGGTTTTTTTTCTTCATCTTGGAGACGTTGGCACAGTTCTTCTGGATTGAGTCTGTCTCAGTTTGTTCTGTTACCTCATGTGACTCCAGACAGACTGATGATGATCAGATCAGATCTCTGGCTGTTGGCAGACAATAATCACTGCATTATTACAATTAATGACAAAAATAATGTTTGGAACTGACACACTACCACAAAAGATAGAAATAACTGACTTAAAGCCGTTTTTTGTTGGTGAAAATACTAGTAGCCTAAGACTTTTGCACAGTGCAGTCCAACTTGTTTGAAAAGTGAATTTAATGCATGTACTGAATGTTTTTTTGAGTGCATGATTGCACTTAAACATTTATTCAATTTCAAAGTGAATTACCGTTTGTTCTCGTTTGCATGCTCTGCACAGAGGTAGAACACTTTAAACTCTTCAGACGGAGGTCTGAGCTCAATAGCAGATCTTCTGGAAATCATTGGCTGATCCCTCACTGTGTAGCCATGCAGGTAGATTCCTCCTGCAACAGTACAAATGATAGCTACTTCATTAGCTGTCACAGCAAAGCAGGCTATACTAGAATGAAAGAACATAAATAAATTGGCGCCATCTGATTTATATATGATATAATTTATATAAATATAAATATATACACAAAAATACAAGTACATAATTTCTAAATATATGTATGTGTTTTAATAAATAATATACACACTACACCCAAACATATTTTGATTGTGATTAATTGCACTAAAATAAACCTGTGTATGTCTGATATATACACTATTTGCACAAGAGTATCACATTTTTACAAACATTCTTCTTGCCATTAACTGTAATCATAATCATAGTTGTGAACGGTTCCAGCAGTTGTAACAGACATACCTATTGCACAGGTTGAGCGAATGCTGGCGTAGAAATATAGACATCCGTCTTTCAGCACACAGTAGTGCTGCACCCACGAGTCCTTGCTTCTGTCCAGCTGGTGCAGTAACCCAAGGCATTCTGGGTTCTTGACTGCCAGAGGGGGCAGGTTGGAGTTGTGCCGAGTCACATCCACCCACACGTGATTCTGCTTCGACAAGCACCATCATTAGCATTACCACAACAACAGCAGTCGCTTTCAACCAATGTGATTTATTTTATACTGTAAATTCAAAAATTTTAGGTATGTGCAATGAGGCCACAGCAAATAATGCATGCACAATGATTAGGAAGTTACCTGTGTAATAGGATGAACTGCTCTACCCATAGCCTCCAGCCACCTGAGAAAACAAGCAATTAAAACTTATGTTACTTAGTTTTTACCTAATGAGTTTTTTCATATGCAAGTTAATTATCACAATGATGCAAACAGCAACATTACGTTTTGATGCATGGGAAAGGCTCTGTGAGCCTGTTGGGGAAGCTGTTTTGAAACATTTATGTGACAAGATGCATGATTTTCAGTGTAGCTTAACAAGTATCATAAGTACAAGTACCAATTTTTTCAACTGCCAACACACAAAATCTTTACTCGTTACACTGTTTCTGAAAGCCAACCCTTAAAGAGCAGAAGCAACCATACACTAATTCTCTCCTTTTGAGTTTTAAATTTCATAAAACACTTTTTTCATAAAATCGTTTTATACCCCTGAATCTTTTTACACTATGAAATTAATATCTGGTTTACATCATACCTGCATCTTTTAAGAAAAAACAATCTGCATGAGAGCTGAATTCAGGAAGCTGATCTGATTGACCATTGTATCTAGAAAAACTCATATTATAAAATATGGAATATATATAATATATAATATATTAAGGAAATATCTTTTAAAGCAAAAGCATTTAAATTGTTGCTTAATAGTGCCCTTTTGTTTGTTGGCTGAAAACAGCTTTTAACAAATCTCTCTGTTTATAAAAGTACTACATGTTCTCACCTCTTCATCTCTTGGTTTGATGTGGCACACAGGTAGTAAACTCGGTTCCCAGACACAGGGTGGCATCTGAACACAAACGGCTTTCCTAAGCTGCTGTCGGCCTCCACCAGCGCCCCTTCTAGACTCACCACAGACAGAGCTCGGCTCTTCCCTTCATCCTGTCAACGAGAAACCAAGTTTATATGACACAGTACATTTAAATTTTACAGGTGCATACAGTACCCGTATGTCAGGATGAAACAGTAAACTGCACTCACGCGTTTGTTTCTGTAATAATAGAGGCAGCAGTCGTGCCTGAGCACAAACCACCTCTTTCTCCAGCCCTTCAGCCAGCTGGACTGAGTCCTCTTGTGCAAGTAACCTCTGCATGCTGGTCGAGGGGTGTTCGGCATTCGACCGATATCAGAACCAATGGTCAGAGTCAAAATGTCTGGGCCTTTATTATTTAAACAAGAAATCACACAATATAATTAGACACAAATGTATTTAATGAAGTTAGAAAGTAGCACTGGTCTAATCAGATTCAAAGATCTATGCTATAAGCTAAAGCTAAAAGTGCTAACATCAGACCCTGAGATCGGCTGAATAGATTCAAAAACAGTACAATTTAACTCTAAGGGAGTTGGAAAATGAGCCTTTGTTTTTTGAAGTGGCATGTTCTGCTAAGGCCCCCTAATATAAAGTAGGATCAGAACTATTTTAGAAGCTACGATACAGTTCTTGCTAATCAAATCTTGTATAACTATGATAGGAAATACTGATATAACTATAGCTTGGAGGAAAAAAAAGATACTCTTAAACAATAAAGCATAAACAAAAACCCAAATAGGAAATAAAACAGGTATATGTTCTTAACTCCTTAAACACTGGTGTCTCATATTTTAGAGTAGTCAGTGCAAGTTATGAAACACATAAATTAAATCTATATGTGTATGTGTAAAAATATTCCCCTGTAACACTTTTTGTAATCATTAACATTTTCTGTAATTTAATACAATTAAATTCCAAGTAACTGTAACTAATTATTATTTTAGGTAACACTTTATTGTCACTATATTATAATTACACTGTAAGTTTGTTACAATAAAGTGAAACCTTATTTTGTAATTAAATTACGTCATTTAGTTACTTCCCAACACTGCAACTATACAAATCAATGTTCAGTCAATGGTTACAACAAACCTAAATCTAAAATCACCTCAAAATATCAAAACCTTGTCCATGAGAAATACAGTAGTAATGTAGTCTGCGGGTCCACCCTACCTTGCCGTGCAAGGTCAGCTGCTTCTGAGTGTGGCACCATAGTGACATCGGTCCCGTTTACCGCTAGCACATAGTCTCCGACCTGCAGGCCCGCCTCCTCAGCTGCTCCATCTGAAACACAGCACACCAGCAGCTCCATCTGACTCCACAACATCTAAGGAACACTGCCCATGAACAGCGCACTCTTTACTAGAGCTTACTATAAATTAGCATTATAGAACTGAACAGAAAATCTGCTCATGGTAGACTTTAAAAGCTAATCCATGTGATTAAAGGATAGTATTATTGCTTTTCCAAACCCATCTCAAGAGAAAATGTAGCTAATTTACAAATCTTTGATTTGGTATGAATTTGCATGATTTGTTGACACATACAATTTGTATAAAAACATAAGAATGAAGCTCTACTGTACTCCTAAACCTATCACAAAATACACAAACGAGCCTGTGGATATACTGTGTAGTCCACAGTAAAACATACGATGCATGTGTGTTAAAATATCCAGAGGACAGGCTTCATTCACTGTCTACTTTGACATGCACCAGATATATATTGATAATAATAACTTACTTGTGTCCACCTCAGTAACCACGATGGGTTTGGAGTACTGAATCCTGAAGCCCCAGGGATACTCGCCCATGCCTTTGTTGATTTTTACTGTCCGCTCACGAACTGAAACATATATTGCATCTTTAAACACCACAAATCATAAATAGCCAGTTCTATATTCATTAAAGAATGCCATAAACTCACTTGCTGCTGGTCGAGTACAGCTATTGAGACAGTGTGCACTTTCATTCTGGTTAACGTTATCTCCATGGTATATCCATGATACTGAGTGAAAGGTTTCTGTGTAAAATCCTCTGTCCTCAATATCCCGCATAGACATGTCCACTGAACGAGTGTCCTCAGAGTTCATTGTGTCTTCATGATGAAAAAAGTGTTTTAAATAAAAATGCATTCTACCTACAGTAGCCTACATTTTCATAGTAATTTTAACAATACATTTTTTAATGCAAGTACAAAACTGCCACAAAATATGCCAGATATGAACTTTTTGTGACCTAAAATTAGTTACCATAAATAGGATGAAATGCATTTCAAAGTATTTAATTTGTTGCAGAGTTTTTCTGATTACTTAAAAACTTCAAAACCAATCAGACAATCGACATATGTCACATGTGTTGAGTGTATACCTGATTCCTCAGTGATATTGCTAGTAATAGAACTTCCTCCTGCAGAACTGCGCTGTTTGCTCTCCTTGAAGAGTTTGCGTCTCCTTGCCCAGTGGTCTGAATGCTCCTCTGAATCTTTATGAATGGAATCTGTTGGAGGCCTGAGGTGCTCTTTGACCTCTAATGAATCTATGAATGATAAAATAGACAAAAAATCAATAGCTCTGTTTTCAGCAACACTGTAAAACCAAAGCCAACAAAACACTGTTTTAGTTATGATTAGCTTCAGGGTACAGATTGGTGACACAACAACACAAATCCAAATTTGATGATCCTATAATATAGCTATAATTGAAAAATGTGGTTGTACCCTTTTAAAATGAATGTAAACTACATGAACTAAAACTAAAAACCAAAAAGTCTCAATTAGTTGAGTCACTGATTCATTCATTCAGTGATTCAATGCGACTCATTCAAATGATGATTTATTCAAAGCAAGGCTGCATCTGAAAGTTCTAAATTGTTGCCTTCGGAGGCAGAATTCCAAAGCAGGAAGGCATCAAGGCACATCCGAATTTAAAATCTGTTTTACTTCCTGTCTCCGGAGGTACCTTCTTCTGATTGAATTCTGATGTATCCTTTGCTGCCTTTGATATCATACAGTCCTGCGCTAGTTTGTTTGTAAATATATATATTTCTGACCACCTTTATGCACTTTGATGTGATTTCTATTAATAAATCAGTATTATAGTAATACAATTTTAGAACCAAACTGTCTAGAATCAATATTCTATTTTGTTGTAAATATTTAAACCGTTACGCTGCCTCAGAAATCTGTCCGAAATCAGTTTCATAAGGTGCCTTCCTGCAAAAACACTGCCTTTAAAGTCATTGTCTCATACGGCAGCTGGCAGCAAGCCAATCTTTTGGACGCAGCCCAAGTCACTTTATAAATGGTTCTTTGAATCATTGACTCAACTGATTCATTCAAAAAGGTTGAATCGACTTTTTAATTGGCAGAACATAGCAGAACAAGTTGATATGAGCAATATTATGTTTAAAATCTGTCACTTAAAATAAACGTAAACATTAAAAAAATTAACTGTATTTAAAGCTGCAGTTCGTAACTTTTATATAATAAGCGAGAACACAATGAATCCATTTTCCAATCCATGTTTTTAGCTTGTCTAAATCACTCCAGTACACCTATAATAAGTCTTTATATTCAGACTATTTTAGACTAGTTCAAGTAGGTACTACTGTGGAATATCCCAGTACCTGTGCGATTCGTCACAGACATAAACATAGACATAAGAAATAGCTTTGACTACAATGTTCTTCTGCAAGACACACGCAGTTATGTTTATTAACTGCTAGAGTGCCAAAGTTATGGGCTGCAGCTTTAACCTTTAAACATAATAAAACAATATCATAATTCAAACATGAGCAAGAGAGTGAAAGAGAGAAAGTATTTCCAGCTGAAACTTAATATTGAATAGAGGGCGTGGTTTTATTTCTGTGCACCTCATCTCTGTCTCTCACTCATAGAAAATGGGTGTGTTTAGGGATATTCATCCCAAACCGTCAAACAGGCGTCATTAGAGAAAGAACGCTATTCCAGAGCGGAAGTAAATATTTAGATTTTGATTAAAGACTACTAAGACAAACTATTTTTCCAGCAGATTGACTATTAATGTAATTCCAGGTCAGCAGAGGGAGCTCTCACCACTGCATGGACTGTCGCAGCTTCCTATGCTTCCTCACTGGTGACTTCCTGTTTGACAAGTGCTTAAATAGGAGTCTGTCAAAGAGGAAGTGGCGAAGTATTGTTTTTGCTGTAAGCTGACTCTACCAAGCGTATTCATGTTCATGTTTCATTGTTTTGTCTTGTTTTCATTTGTCTGGCTTTCTTTTGTTACCTTGGATTGCCCTTCTGGATTTTGACCTCGAATTGTACCCTTGTTTCTGTGATTGTGCCCTGACCTCTGCCTTCTTCTTACGATTCTGTTTTGCTCTAGGATATTCCTGTTTGCTGATGTTTGAACCCTATTGAAGATTACATGGTGGACTTTTGTGGACTATGTGACCAGTTAGCATTCAATTAAACTTTCCTGAAAGAAATTTTTAAGGACATTTCTCAATATATGCCACATAATACTTCACCCTGGACTCTTGAGCACTACATTGATCATCTCATTTTACTGTTGGTGTTGCGGATGAGGGACCCTGCAAATCTACAGCGACCACCAAGCCATGTTCCCAGGCACAAACTTTTATTTCTGGGATTGTGTCTGCCATGCCACAGCCAGCTCACAAGATGGCCGCCATGCCTGCATCCAATCCGGTTACACTTACTCATGTCATGCCTTCTACATCCAAGCCTGCTCACTTCATGCCGACTACTCCAGGACTTGCTCATATCAATCCATATAAGTCGGCATATCATATTCCATTTACCACTACATCTAAATCTGTTAACATGTCTACTAAGTCAGGATCTGTCCATGCCATGCCTACTACCACTCACGTCATGCCTGACTACTCGCAGCCTGCTAACCTCATGTTGGCCGTTGAGGAGCTCCTGCATAACAGGACAGCGATAGAGGAGCTTTGGGCTAAGATGGCAGCTACACAGGCTACGATGGACGTAATGGCTGCCAGACTCGAGGCTCATCATAAGATGTCTGACAACCCAGAACCAATGCACAAAATGGCTATAAACCCAGAGCCACAGGCACTGTACAAGATAACCACCAAGCCAGAGCCATTGCAAAAGATGGCTGCCACGCATGACCCTCCAACAAAGATGGCCACCATGCTTGACTCTGAGGCCAAGATGGCCGCCTCACCCACACCCGAATCTCTGGCCAAGACGGCTGCCACACCTAAGTATCACCGCAAAATGGCCGCTGTGCCTAAGCCTTGCCACGTCAATGATGTCACGCAAGTTTCCCAAAAGGATTTTTTGGGGGCGGGTTGTGTCATCCAAGCTCATGCGTCTGCAGAGCTTGGGCCAAAATCGCCTGCCAGTATGGTGAACCTACCCATGATGTCAGTGAGAGCAAGCATCTTGCTGACGTCAATCCTCTCAAACTCTGACATCAAGCAGGCCCTGTCACCCTCTGCTGCCATTTCTATAATGGCAGTCGCCATTTGGAGTGTTTGGGCTGCACATTGTGCTCCAGAGGTCTCTGCTGTCCACAAATTTGCTCCTGTGCTTCCAGAAGTGGTAGTGTCTACGGCTGAACCTCCAGAGTTGTCGACCTTGGCCGTAGAACCACCAGAGGTAGTGACACTCACCCAGGAACTCACTGTCTGCCCTGTTACGGCCACGGAAGCCGTACATGAACTCACTGTCTGCCCGGTTACGGTCACGGAGACCGTTCATGAACTCACGGCCAAGGAGGCCCCACCATGGTGCCCTTCTCTGCCTGCACCACCATGGCTCTGTGCTCCCTGGTCACTGCTCCGTGGCCCAGGTCCCCTGTGAAGTATTGTTTTTGCTGTAAGCTGACTCTACCAAGCTTATTCATGTTCATGTTTCATTGTTTTGTTCTGTTGCCATTGCCATAGTTTTGTCTTGTTTTCATTTGTCTGGTTTTCTTTTGTTACTTTGGATTGCCCTTCTGGATTTTGACCGTGGACTGTACCCCTATTTCTGCCTGCCCTGACCTCTCCTTCTTCTTACGATTCTGTTTTGCTCTAGGATATTCCTGTTTGCTAATGTTTGAACCCTGCTTGTTTGACCACATTGTGTATCATTAAAGCTTGCATTTGGATCTTACACTTGCCTGAGTCCAGCCCCTTGTTACACTTAATCAGATTAATTACTCACACCAAGACTAGCAACGTGCAGTAGTAAAGTAAAATAACTGGACTTTAAGATAGCCTACTAAAATATTTCAGTCCTTACTTTTTGAGGCACTTTGCCGTTCAGACAAGTAATTTTTATAAAGTTTGTTTGTCCTATAGACATCTGTGCTTATTTTATGCAGGGGTTCATTTGGTTGCACTTCTCCAGACTGTTGAGAGGACATGTCCATACATAAGATTAGCTTACTGTTCACAGGGACTGTGGTTTTTCGTGCTTGTGAGAAATCCTGGAGCTCCTCCACCACTTCCCTGATGCTGGCAAGGTCGTCTACTGGAGACGCACTAGGAGACTCACTCACAGGGCTCAACGGATCTATCTGACGCTCCTCATCAATTGAGAAGAAATGGTTACCCTGCAGAAATCTCTGCTCACAGTCCCCAGTGATTATTGTCATTACCGAACCTCTTCGTTTCTTTGGAGCGTCGGCTTCGACTCCAACAAATGTGTTATGCTTTACAACACTGGGTAATCCTTCATCAATTTGTTCCTCAGAGTTGCACAGGGAAGGTGGAATGACATGAATAAGAAGCTCCCTTTGATGTCTCTCCATGGTGTCACCTGGAGAAATGGACCCATCCAGCTCCACCATCTCCTCGTCAAAGCCACTTTCATTGACTTCATTCAGCTCAGGCGCATCTTGATCCACACCATCAAGGATCATCAAACCAGAACTCGGTTGCTCCATCTCATCCAGCTCTGCTGGCCCATGATATTGTTTGCCTTTAAAGAAGACTTCTTCTGGGCTCTCATCGGACCTGGATGGATAAAAGGGGTTCTTTGTTGAGCTGTAAGCTTTAAATTTGGAAATACAAGAGTCGGGACCAGTTGTGGAGCTGGAGCTTCGTCTATAGCTGCTGCTACTGGAAGATTTGCGGCTCCCATGTGGACAAAGTCTTTCATCTTCTACGTAAAATCTTCCCATCCTCTCTGCCTGAGAGGGAAGCGACTGCATAAAAAATGATGACAATGTGCCAGAGGAAAATGACTCTCTGTATGAGGGAATGCTCTCTCTGCCTTGACTCATTTGATATGTCAATCCCGGATATGTTTTTCGTCTTTTGGGAGGTATTTCCAAGTAGCCTTCAGGATGAGTTTTGCTTTCTAGGATGGCAATGCTGTTGTTGCGCAACCTCGTCTTCCTTTCGTGATTGTCAATGAAGTTTTTAGTGAAAGAAGATCTGTTTATTGAAGCTCTTGGATTAGTGAATAAATGTTCCTGAGGACTCAAGGACTCACACCTGGGTTCATTTGTCCTGTTGTCCAGTGTATCCCGGCGCATGAACTCTTTGCACAAGGTGACCTCAGATGCTGTCTGCGTGCAATTAGTGCTGTTGTGGTCAGCAAATCTTTCTCTGGGACTGATCTGACATGACGCAACATTTTCTGCAAGAAAATCCAGTGCATTACTCTTCTCATCAGCAAATTCATCAGGGGGAGGGATATCCCATAATGCTTCATTACTGGGACTGCTGGGCAGTGAGCGTTGTTTCGGATGTTGCCAGAAATCAGAGGGTGATGAACAACAGGAGGATCCATCAACCAGTGTGAAATCTGTGTCCGTCTGGCCACCTGGGTTTCCCCAGCGGTAGTTGTTTTTACAGCAGCTTTTACGGCAAGCCATTTCTTCAGAATCGTCCCATGATGACTCTGAATTCAGCTCTGCAATGCTAATCTTGTAGCTGATATTCTCATTGATGTTTTGTTTATAATCCGCTCCATGTTGGTTCCATGAATAGACTTGTGTGTTTTTTCGAGTTTGATGTTTTTCAGTAGTACAGTTGTCTTTGTGGTTTTGAATGATAAAGGTTGTCTTGATATTTGAATCGTCTGATGTCACAACTTCATTGATTTCAAGCTTCATATTTGGGTTCATGCACTTGATCTCAGTGGTTGTGACTGCTATCACACTACTAACCATTGCTTCATGGCAACGTTCAAACACAACTCTCGGAGAAGACAGTCCAAAGTTTTCAATGGTCACAGAATGTGTAATTTTTAACCCTGGACCTCTGTCTCCTGGTTCTGAGTTTGGCTTTTGTATGTCTTTTTTAATTTTGTCCTGGAAGAAATCTTGGCAACTCTCAGGTCCGCTTTCTTTCTCTGTGGTTGTTGTCTCTGTCTCTTTCTCGTCTTCAGACACTGACAGTTCATGCTCTTTACAGAAAGAGTCAGTCTCTCCCTTCTCGGCAGCTTCCACAGTGTCCACCATTGTGTCTCTCTGAAAATTATATGGAGAGATGCATTCTGTACAAAAAGAAAATAAGTTTAGATGCATTGCACATATCTTTCTTCAGTCTTATTTGCAACAGAATGATTGTTTATGGAAGGAAACCCCCAAAAAGCTTCATTTTAGCAATCATAACATTGCTTAACGTATCAAGGAATTATTTTTAATGTAAGACCTATGCAGCTATTTGTAACTTGAATGTGCGAGGCTTCTGGTGTCCAGTTATGCTACTTACTAGTAACTGATTAGTGATTACATGTACAGTAATCTGGGTTACGTAATCATGTTACTTGTAATTAGATTATATTACATTTTTAAATGATTCATAATCAGACTATATTTACTTTTTATTGATTGCATGATTATTATTCACACAGTAGCAATAAATTATTCATAATGGATTGATTTTTCATCATTTAAAATGTTCCTTTGTAAAATAGCCTTCTGCTTATTTATATTCAGAAAGAATTAGTTTTATGGACATTCACACAAAGATCAGTCACTAGTCAGATAATATAACACAGAAAGTTGAGAGAACACACCCTTATTGTCAAAGGGTTATAAAATAACCTTTTTATAATCTGGAAGAACCTTCTTTCACCACAAATAATATTTTGTGAAACAGAAAGGTTCTTCAAAAGTTAAAGGTTCTTTATGGAACCATTTAGACAAAAGGATTCTTCTATTGCATAGCGTAGCACCTTTTTCTTAAGAGTGCACACAGCATTTGACCACTGGATTCCCAGAAATCATTTCAGTTTTAAGAGGTGTTTCCTCAGCATTTCAATCTTGCTTCAACTGCTGATGAACATGTTTATTTGAATTATCACTGAGTGGCTATTTATAACCATGTATTACTACTAGTTCTCTGATGTTGGTTAGCAGTCACATGACATGCAGATAAAGTGTTTCTGTTTGACTGCTGCTTTTATTAAATTCATTAACCCCTTTTCTGTCCCTTCATGAGGGAAAACCTTGATGTCATATAGTATTTAATGTTTTTCACATTGCTAATAACAATGACTCAAATATATATTTTTTAAAGCGATATTATCATATATTAATAAATGTGATGATAAATGAAAGAAACATAGTTTCTTTTTATAT
>JAUCMS010000002.1:3510235-3521138 GCA_032357445.1 Enteromius radiatus
TATTAATATATGTGATTATATATGAAAGAAACATATTTTCTTTTTATATATATATATATATATATATATATATATATATATATATATATATATATTTTAAGCAATATTATCATATATTAATACATGAGATGATAAATGAATTACAGAATTATTTAAGTTTTTTTGGTTTGTAGGACAAATAGATTTACCTGGACTTTATTACTCTACCAGTTATTTAATGACAGCAGCCAATGTCTCACGCATTTAAAGATAACAGCTTACGTCCGTGTTACTAAACAAGGTGGATACAGTGGCCTCAAATAGTATTTGGACACTTAAGCCACTCTTTTCTTGACGTCTGGATGTCATTGTGACAAGCTCTAGCACCATTCATTTGTACATGGCTATAGGTTTGATATTTTGTTACAATAATTTTTTTTTCTTTTTTGGCGTGTGTGTGGCTTAATATCCAAATGCATTTTTGGGCCAATGTAAAAGTATTAGGATTTCTGTCATCTCACAATCATATTATACACACATTCTGTATATACAAATATAATTTGGAACATTTTTATTGTGGTTTTAGAGATCTTCATGCAGATTTGTGTGTGATGATAAGTGCTGTGAGAACAGGCATCCCCTAATCAGGCACCTGTGTCTTGGCTGTGCTGCAGGCGTGGGCTAAGCGTGACTCAGACAGAGTTTAGAGGATTACACTCCACACATGGCCCCGGAGCCATTTATAGATCAGCACTCACGTTTACTGCTGCTGGAGCTCCGCCTCCTGCGACTGTTCCTCCTCTTCCTCCGACTCATTCTACAATACACTAAAACATAGAAACATGGGGTGATTTCATCTTATATGTTGTTGTTCAGTAATAAGTTAATAATTATTAGTAGTAATTAATAATAAATTGTTTCTCGAGTGTTCTTGTTCATTCATAAACTCATAAAGTAATGAATCAATCCAAACTATAGCACATTCAAGCTGTAATGTTGAAAATGACATTTTTTTTTTACTATAGAAATGAACATAGGTGAATAAATGCTGTAAAGTATTGTTCAAATGACATTACATTAACTAACACCAACAACACTTACACTATTTTATTTTACATGATCCTTTTGCAAATATATATTTTTTAAATGCCCAATTATTTCATAGGGTCTCTCAATATAATCATAAAAGTTGTGCATCAATCAATCAATCATTTTTTTAACAGAGCACAATAAAAACATTAGTTGACCACTGTACTGTACAAACCTTACTAAAAAGACATAATATTATATATATATATATATATATATATATATATATACCTACATGTAAAATGTTTTTGACCACAGTGCACTAAAACTAAAAGGTATGCTGTTCAAGTCATTCAGCAAACAAACAAAAATCACTCCATAAATAAAATATTAGTTCGCAATTCAGGAACTTTCTTATTTGTATTAGTTTGATATTCTCCAAAAATATCATTATTTTATGGCAAATGTGTGTGTCTGTCTTGCTAAATTTCGCAAGAGTCAGCAGAGTCCTAACCTTGCCATGACAATCACTAACTATAAGAAACAAATTCAAACTACACTATATAGATCCAGACAAATGCATTCTTACCTGAAGGCAGTCAGTGCACGTTTCCGCAGAGGTTCCTTCAGAGAAGTAATCATGTAAAGGTGGTATTTGCATCAACAGCAGCTGATATCAGGCCACTGCTCCACTTCTTATTGTTCTATTCTTGACATAAAGCCCAGAAGGAGCTTAAATGAACTAATCCTTCTCAGACCCAGCCCTGTGTCAGTGTATGAAACCCTTTTGAAAGGTAGCCAATAACATTTTGTCTTTAGTTTGTGTAAGGAAATGTATTTTATTTATTGTGGAGAAATAAGTGCCTAAAAATAAAGCAAGAGAATCAATTATTAACTTATTAATAAATAAAATAAAATAAATATATATTCTTTGAATTTTTGTTTTATTAAAAAAATGTTGATTAAAATGTGTTTATTAAAAAACAATTATTAAAATTTTTTTTATTTATAAAAGCCGTATTTTTTTCTATATAAATGCATTGTGACCATATAACGTGGTATGTAAGGTTAGGGTCTCTGGACCACAACAATTTTGTACTATATACTGTGAGAAGTGAATGGTTTGTTTCATTATTTATTTTTATTAAATATATTAAATATATATTTATTAAATTATATACATATATTGTTATGTTTTACAACGTTAAATGAGGAATAATGTAAAAGCCTAAAATGCGAATAATTCTATAGTCACAGTACTAAACATACATTCAACCCGTGTTGAATTCAAAATATCAAGGCTACTTCTTGTTGTTTTTCATGATAATTAAAAATAAATAAATAAATAAATAAAAATGATTGAATTTAGATTTTTTGGGTGTACTGTCCCTTTAAGGATCAGAGTCTGAGTTGACTGAGATGGGTGATGAGCTGCGTCATGATACCAGCAAAGGCTGATTGGATTGGTTGTATTAGCACAAAACCATAACAGAAATAGATATGAACAGATGTAGTGTAAACTGAATACTATCTGCAGCACTTTTTTTTTTTTACTTAAACCATTTTCCTATTTTGATCTCTAAATATAGTTCATTCCAGACTAACTATTTAATGGCAAACACGTTGGAGATTAAGGCACAGGCTGTCAGTTCATTAAGTGTTAAGATGTTTACAAGCTGTTAACTTCCATTGACATCCATTCAAAAACGCAATTCAGCATTTTCATGGCATTCCATTGAAAATATATGAACCCTTAACTGAATTGCAATGTAATTGTATACTTCTTTTTGCATTTAAAGGATTTTTAGAACTGATTCTGGTCCTGAAACACACTTTAATGGTCGTGTAGGTCAGGATGTCTGTAGAACTCAAGACAACTGCATTCATCAAAACAAAGAATAACATGGCTAACATTAGCAACAGTTTAGGATGTGAGCAAAGCCTCTAGGAAATGGTTAGTTATGAAACTACATTCAGGTTTTTAGAATATAACCTGCGCTGTGTTATTTTCACAAGTGAGTTAGAGATAATTAAGGGAGTGTCTCCATCTGAAGGGTTTAACATCCTTTGGGAGGAAACGTCTCCAGTTCTAATGGCTTGCACTTGTCTCTTTCACACATTAGTCTGACACACAGTTTCACACACCGCTTTGCTCATTTTGTCTGTGAGAGGCTGTTATTGGACTTTGACTGACAGGCTGGGAGCCACAGGAGAGAAACTGGCTGTTAGGGCCTGCACTTCCTGTCAGGGAGCTTTAAATTTCAGATACAGGTCACATTAACAAGTGTTTAAAGAGAATATGTAAAGCTGATTGCCAAAGTGTACAGTAAAATAATATGCTTTAGCATTTTATATACTGCTAAACTAAAACTAAAATCAAACTCTGGTCTGTAACTTTTATAAATTATTCTAAATTAATATTTGAGCAAATACAAAAACAATTGCCTTACTTTAGCCCGAATCACAACGTTTAACTTATAAAAAGGTTTACAGTATTGTCTAATATGAGTGGTATGGAGAGGGGAAATTTGAGCATGGCACTGCATTTATCGCGAGTCAGACCTCTGTGGCTCTCTCCAACCGTCATCAGCGGAAACCTTCGCTGGAGTTTTAATGTTCCTACCCGGACTACTTTAAACCATGCACCCATGCACGCAACTTGCCCTGACTCTTTGCCTGAACTATTGTCTCTGATATTGCTTCTCCTCCGCTGTTATTGTTTGCTGTTGATTTGACCCTGCCTGCTCAAGTTATTTATTAAACTGCTTGCAAATGGATCCGACATTGTCTGACTCCTCACTACAGAAAACTTTGCCATCACAGGATCCAGCCTCCTCACCACCGAGGAATGAAAAAGGATGATCCGCAACCGCTGACTGCCCGACCCAACCTAAGCGTCAGGCTCCTCCACGGGTGAGTGTCACCTCCCCTGGTAATTCCTTGACTGTGGATGTATGTTTAACTGTAAGGGGCCATAAGATTAATACCACCGCATTCATAAATTCTGGGGCAGAGGGGAATTTCATTGATGAAACTTTTGCTAAGCACCATGATGTCCCTCTCGTTCCATGTGAACCCCCTGTGGCCGTCATAGCCATAGATGGTTGTCCCCTGAAAGGTGAATACCATCACTGAGGATGTGGAATAATGGAATGTGGAGGACTAATGTTGAGTTAATCCCAGGAACCACACCACCTAAAGAGAATACAAGGAGGAACTGGATAAAGGCTTCATTCGTCCCTCTACCTTGCCTGCTTCAGCTGGTTTTTTCTTTGTCAAAAAGAAGGACGGCACCTTAAGACCCTGCATAGACTATTGTGGGCTGTACAATATCACCATTAAACGCAGATATCCTTTACCACTCGTTCTCTCAGCTTTGGAACAGCTCCGCAAAACAAGGTACTTCACTAAACTGGACTTGAGGAGTGCCTATAACTTGATCCGCATCAAGGAAGGGGATGAGTGGAAAACGGTGTTCTCTACTACAACTGGCCATTATGAATATCTCGTTATGCCCTTCGGGCTGTCCAATAGTTCCTCCATCTTTCAAGCGCTAGTCTTTACGACGTCTTCAGAGACATGCTGCATCATTACGTGATCATGTACATCAATGACATCCTAATCTATTCAGAGGATCTACACACACATCAAGCACGTTCGAGCAGTCCTGCATCGCTTAATCGAACACCAGCTCTATGCCAAGTTGGAAAAGTGTGAGTTAAACCAGACACAGACCTCGTTCTTGGGATATGTAATTAGTGCTGAAGGGGTCACCATGGACTTCCGTCCTGAACTGGCCTAAACCACGCACGGTTAAAGAACGCCAATGCTTTCTTGGGTTTGCTAACTTCTATAGGAGGTTCATTCGGAATTTCAGTCAGGTAGCAGCTCTGCTAACCTCCATGATTCGCAAAAGCACAACAGCCCTTCGATGGAGTTCCCTTCCATCACCCTTCAAAGTGACCAGGCCTTCCAATACTTAAAAACACTCTATCAAGACGTCATTCAGTTTGTACGATATATGCAATATCTCTAAATCGTCACACCAGCGACCCGCAGGTCTTCTCCACCCACTGCCCGTTCAGCAGAGGCGTTGGTCACATCTCCCCATGGACTTCGTTACCGACTTGCCCAAATCCAATGATTACACCACCATCCTCACCATTGTGGATAGATTCTCGAAGGCCTGCTATCTCATACCTATCACCAAATTACCCTCCGCCTGGGACACCGCGGAGGCACTCATGAACCAAGTGTTATGTTTCTATGGCGTTCCCGAAGACATAATTTCAGATCGAGGTCCGCAATTCACGTCACGTCTCTGGAATGCCTTTTGCTCCCACATGAATATCAATGTAAGCCCAACGTCTGGCTATCATCCGGAATCCTCCTATGGGCAGAATATGCCCAAAACTCTCTCAGAAAACCCTCCACTGGCATGACTCCTTTCCAATGTGTTCTTGGTTTTCAATCCCCAATGTTCCCTTGGTCTGGTGAACCATCTAATCTTCCTGCTTTGGATCACTGGCTACGCCGCAGCGAGGAGACCTGGGACAGCGTGCACGTTCAACTGCAACAGGCCGTTCGACGGGTTACGGAGGTGGCCGACTGCCGTAGGCGCCAGAATCCTGCTTACGAGTCAGGACAGTGGGTCTGGTTATCCACCAAGAATCTCCGACTATGACTCCCCTGCAAAAAGCTAACTCTGAGGTACGTTGGTCCCTTCAAAATTATCAAACAAATTACACCTCTATCTTTCCGTCTAGAATTACAGTACCTGCACAGTACAAAATCTCACCCACTTTCCATGTGTTTTTGCTCAAGCCCGCTGATGCTCCAGGAGAGAGGGACCAGGAGGAGGTCACGACTGCCGAAATACCCCCCTAATGGTTGACGGCGAGGAGACTTACCAGGTCCACGATAGACCCCGGCGCCACCAGAGTGCTCTGGGAGGGGAGGGGGGGTGCATCTATCGCAAGTCAGACCTTTGTGGCTCTCCCTGCCCGTCATCAGCAGGAACCTTCGCCGGAGTTTTAATGTTCCTAACCGGACCACTTTAACCCATGCACCTCTGTGATTTTCCACTACAGGTGTTGCTCGTTATTTCTCCTTTTTAAGAGCAGGATTTCCAACAGGAAGTCGCAAAGTTTTGTTTGCCGTGGTGAGCATTTCTCCTGTTTATCCGGATTGCCTTTCTGTGGATTACTTGGACTGTTCTATTGGATTTACGACTCGTGCTTGATACCCCGACCTTCTGCCTGAACTTGGATATTCGATTCTTGCTGGTTTTCCTGAACTATTGTCTCTGATATATTTCTTCTCCGTTGTTATTGTTTGCTGTTGATTTGACCCTGCCTGCTCAAGTTGTTTATTAAACTGCTTGCAAATGGATCCGACATCGTCTGACTCCTCACTACAGCATCATTAAATCAAGTTTAGAAACATAAGGAAGTTGTCTCAGCTAGTAGGGTGAGGATCCTGCAGCTGGCACATCTTTAATTATAGCCTATTTTCACAGCAGCTGGAATAATTAAATGTCAATAAATCTTTTTGATCGTGGATTGTAATCCTGAAAAGATTGCATGAAACATGTGAATGAAATTAAATTCTATTCGGTAACACTTTACTTGAAGGGGTGTGCATAAGACTTACATGACACCTTCATAATCATAACATGACATACGTTTTATGCAGGTTTCATACACTGTTAGCACGTAGATTGATTTTGCTCAACTGGAAGCAGAAAGACCACCCCAATGCTCGACATTGATTAAAAATGTCATGTTTTACCTGCAGCTTGAAAAGATAAGATTTTCCTTAAAAAGGAAAAGTGAAAGTTTTTATGCTACATGGAAGCCCTTTATTAATAATTTTAACAAGGGGGGGGGGTAATTAGGGTAATTGAACCCCCCTCCCCTTTCTTTTCTTTTCTTTTTTTATATAAACACCACAACGTTACATTTCATTGTTAGAATGTGTAATATAGGTGTGTGTGTGTGTGTGTGTGTATATATATATATATTAAAAAATTAAAATTAAATTAAATTAAAAAAAAAAAAAAAAGAGTCCTGGTGACTCATTTGTGCTGTTTGGCACTGGTACATGTGGTCACACATGAAGGCAGCAGGTTCATTGGTGAACAGATGTAATGGAGGATTTATAGCGCCAATGATGAGGGGCAGTTAAACACCAGATGTGCGTCATCCTATTTCCAGTATTCTTGTTTACCCTACTGGTGCAGTGTCTCCCACAGCCAAAGCACTCATCTCATGGGTCCATTACTATCAGTAACCTATCAGGATGCATTTGCGGCTTCAACAGGAGCAACAGCTGCAGTTTAATGGGCATGAAGTCAGTGGAGAGCCATGACTTGTTCAACTCTCCAACCTCCCTCCCCACTTTTCCATGACACAACCAATCGCAGCCGAAAACCCCAAAGACAAAGATAAAACAAAGGGAACACAATGCAATTTCTATTTTCTTACCTTATTTGTTGGTTATTTATTCCAGGAACCATTACTTAGCTTGCAGCTATGTTAACTGCATTAAGTGAACCCATGTTGCCAGATAATGCTTACTTTGTCAAATTTGAGACAAACAATTGTTTTTAGATAAAAGATATATATGTATGGTTTATTCTTTTTTGTCATTTGATTCAGATGAGTCAGTTTGGCATAAACTGCATTTAGGTGATTTTATGTAACCAATATCTGGCAACATTATGTTGTTTTTCTACTTGGGTGATCATATCACTCACAATGAGGATTTCACTAACACTGAAATAAATACTAAACTTTAACCTTAATATAGCATTGTTAGGAATTTCTGGCTGATTGCTTTAGTCTACTGATTATCAATATTGTATCCATCCATCATATTTCTTTTGAAAGTTAATTTTGATAGACAAGTTTTTCATTTGGGTGGGCCATAAACCTTTAACGTGGCAGAGTGGAGATAGTGACTGGTATATTTTAAAATGTTAGTTTCGTTCGCAGCAGATACATTGCATTGTCTTGTCATATTTGTGTAGACTATATAAACAACAATGCAAAGTGTGGAGCGGGATGAATTATTGAAAACAGCTTTTCACTTGCTGCTTCCCAATCCTTTGAAGGCTGCATTCGAAGACCAACTGTTTCACCATCCCATTTCACAGTGCCCCATTCGACCTTCGCTACCTTCAAAGGATCTAGGCTGTTTCCCATTTCAATATTTGCCTCCTTTATCATCTGCATTCGAATGCAGCCTTTGAACAATGCAGCCTCTGAATTGCGATCCAGCTCCAGTCCTCAAATTCAGTCCTGGGAGTTTGACTGACAGGTGATCTGACCAATCATAATGCCAAATTCGCCATTTTGTCCAATAAACAAACCAGACAGGAGAGTAGATTAACGTTGGTGGACTTGAAAATGGTGTGTATTGACGTCTTCCCACTTTTGAAAGAAAATACCTTCTGATGTTCATCTCATTTGCTATAATAATCCCATATCCATATGCAGAATTTTGAAGTCGGATTTGTGCTTGAGTTTGAGCAGCTATAGACCACCTGACCACATATCACCAGTACTTTTCCATCCAACACTCAAACAGTATTTCTTTAAAATGGATAATAGCTAATCCAAAACAATTGTTTATCATTATTTTCACGTTTTGTTTTGTGTGCATAGGTTATACATTATTGCATTATTTTAACATGAGGAGGGTTACAGCTTTTTTCTGACCAGTTTTGAAAGTTCTGAGTAACTTCCACTAGGGGCCAAAATATGACACCCCCCAACTTTGTCTAAAATCAAAAATTTTTGCTTTGCAAATGAACAATACTTTAATATATATTTTTTTACATTTAGTTTATTCTTAATTTATATATATATATATATATATATATATACACTAATATGCATATACTATGTATTTCACAAGTTTGCGCTTCCATATGATAACATTTTAGGCGTATTTGGCATGCCGTCCGGACACCGAGCCCTAGTTGTTTGACGTCCGACGTCCGCCCTCTGTAGGAAGATGCAGAATGGGTGGAGGAGGAATGCGTAACGAAATGAAGAAGGAAAGGAAAAGGGCTTATTTAAGGGGAAGGCTTATGGATTTGTAATAGTGTAATAGTGCCATTCAATTAAATATGTAACCATTCCTTATTTGGTTAGTGTTAAAGTCATCCAGTATCATAGTCATCTAATCTGCTCCATTCACTGTAGACATTTATTTTAACGATACCGGTGAATAGCAATTGCATTTATGTCTGTTCCTTCTACTGACCACGTGGTGCTTTTTTCTTGTTTCTTATTATTTTTTAATGCTCCATTTCAGGGCTTGTTATAAATGATATGATTATAACTGTCTGGCTTGCTGCTAGTTTTTGTAGTTTGTAAATAACAGAATGTTTTACTCAGATTAATGGTGCCTGATGCTGGCGGAGTCTGGCAGAGCTCATCGTGACAGAGCTTGCATTACTGGCTTGATGCTTGTTAAGTGCTGGCAGGTGCTCTATTATACTGCAGGCCACTTGACTTGCCGGTAATGAGGCAGGCAGGCTTATTACTCTGACATGTCTAAATACCACACACATTCTTCCCCCGCCTTACCACACACACCGGCATCATTTCTGCTCAGAGTCAAACCATTCATCATCTGTTTGATTAAGTACACACATAAATGTAGCAGCTGGTAGGTTGACCTTCATGCAATTGTTTAAATTCAAAGGCAGGATGCTTCTATTGCAACCTTTAAAATGTTGGATAGATTTCTGGTTAGTGCATGATTCAAGAAAACCTGACAGCTGACATTAGCATCTCAGTGTAATAAGACTATTCAGCATCAAATGCATAATATTATTTATTCTTGTGACCTATAATACAATCATATAAACTTGTAGGCACACATGATGTCTATACAGGCATTTCATTAAAACAATATTACAATTTATATGTCAGAATTTCTACTGTATTACAGAAACCCCACTGTAAGCTTTGGGACTAAGCATCCATAATAGCTACATATGGCCATCAACTTTCATCAGCAACAGATTACACTTAAATATGGCATTAAAGGTATCCTGTATTCTAGTTAATAAACAGCTGATTACATCACTCTAACCAGACAAGTGAGTTTCAATCCAGCATAGCACTTGAACTTGATTACAAGACCTGTCATGCTAAAAATATATAATTACAAAATATATATATATATATGTCACTCTCAAAAGCACTTGCTGATATTTCACTAAATACGTGTAAACACTTGAAATCTGAAAAAGCACTACTGCCAATTATTAGTCATGTTGTCAGCAGTTAATATTAGTCTTTACGATATTCAAAAATGCACACATTGCAAAAATGATTTTCAAAAATACAAAGAAAATCTTTTTTGTGTGTGGAGTGGAGTTTTCATTTAACTTTTACAATTAATTAATGTTTATGTGAATTTAGCTGATCTTTCCTTTTATGCTACAATATCCCTTGATACAAATACTGTACAAGGAACATAGTCAACTGCCTTTTCAAAAAGCACATTTCTAAACTCCTTAATAGAACGAATCCTAAAAAGGAAACTACTAAGACATATGGAGGTAAAATAAAACAACAGCAGCTTTGATAATAAGTCACACAACTAACAGCAACAACCATTTAGCTTATTTTGGTTGACTACTACCTTCATGTTCTAATTCAGCTAATATACATGATCATGAACTGCCATATATGATGCCATATACGTATGTTATAAATCACCTTAATATGCCGCAGCCCAGCGCGTGCAGTAAGGACTGGTTTTACTGCTTTTTGAAATGTAATATGCAATTGTTAGTCTATGAAAGGATGGAAATCATATTTCTATTCTTCTAAACTGCATTTCTTCCCCGAGAATGTAGAGCTAAGGAGACTCT
>JAUCMS010000002.1:3532657-3547063 GCA_032357445.1 Enteromius radiatus
CCAGGAGCAGGGTTGGGCACCACTGTCATAGAAGAACCATTTTTGGGTTCCACTCAGTGAAAGATTCTTTAAAGAACCAACTCTTTCTTACCTTTTTAGCATCTGAAGAACCTTCTTTCACCACAAAGAGCCTTTTGTGAAATAGAAAGGTTCTTCAGATGTTACAAATGGTTCTTCTATGGCATCTTGAAACACCTTTATTTTTAAGAGTATATAAGTAGCTTTGTGTGTACATGTGAGCTTAGCCTACTAACCCTAAGCATAACCCAGCAGTCTACTATACTGTAATGACTGCTAGTTGCTCTGGCAAAGTTACTTATAGTCTAAAGTGGACGATCAAAATAAAGCGCAATCCTTTATTTCATTTTACAAAATACTTTATTCTAAGGTTACACGTTACATAATTTCACTTTATTTTGTTAACTATATGTTTAGGTGGAGCTTCATGCTTGCTTTATGTCTAAATACCTTTTTTATGAATTGAACTAATTTGCCAAAATGTTAAATAGTTATGCTTTCTCGTGAGTTTGGAATTTGAGACTTTTGGGACGATTGCTTAAATAGAGCATTGTATTTACTGTTTATAAACAGTTGCTTTGTCTTCTTGTGCATAAAAAAAAACTCTCTTTATTGGCTTCCGTTTCAAATCCTCCTTACTTTTCTAGCACATCCCCTCCAATCATCTTTCTCATTTTGGCGCACTGTAAAAATAGACTGTTTGCAATAGTAAAGCAAAGATTACTGGAGTATATTTTATGAAGAAATGCTATTTCAGTTTTGAAAATTGTACTGAAGTTTAATGAAATGTTTTAAAGCAAATTTCGCTGTTTAAATAATACACAATCTTATATCGAGTTTTACCCAGTTCCTAATAGATAAAGTCACATCTTGCTTTTTCCTGTTAAATACACCATTTCAGTCAGAGGTGAGATTACAAGAATAAAGGAACTTGTGTGAATATTTCATGTTTCACTCGTCACAACAATCTTCACACATTTAATTTTTTTTGCTATGCATTTTTGAACATTTGCAGCAATTGTGAACACATTTATGCCACCCCTGTGCTGCATTAAACAAATAATATGCAGAATTTAGCTGTAAGACAGGAGCAGTTAAATAGCTGTGTGTGTTTGTCACGTGGCAGGGTTCGGCTCTAGAGCAGGCTATCATCAGCCAGAGGCCTCAGCTGGAGAAACTCATAGCCACAACGGCTCACGAGAAGATGCCGTGGTTCCATGGCAAGATCGACCGTGAGGACTCAGAGCTGCGGCTGGGCAGGAACCCGCTTGTCAATGGCAAATTCCTGTGAGTCTCGTTCCCTTGTTGGACTTACTCTGGTGCTTCACAAAGCCTTAGAAGAACATTTTTTGTTTGCATGGTTCCAACATAAACCTTAAACCTTTGTTTGTGAAACAGAAAGGTTCTTCAAATGTTTATGGAAAAAGAAGGTTGTTTAGATTATACAAAGGTAAGAAAGAGATGGTGCTTTAAAGAGCCTTGTCTACATGGAAGCAATAATGGTTCATCTATGGAAGGATCTTTTTTAAGCACCTTTATTTTTAAGAGTTTACCCAGAATACATAGCTTATTCGCTACAGTATGTCATCGAGATTTATACTTCCATTCAAAGGTTTAGGATAAGTTAATTCATTTAATTTAGTACTGAATAATTACACTGTAACAAGGACATTTATAATATATGTATATTATAAATAAAATGTAACCAAGATTTCAAATTGCTGTTCTTTTGAACTTTCAAAATCAAAGTTTCAGTTTTCAGAAATATACTGTATTAAGCAGCACAACTGTGTCCAACACTGTCAATTTATTTTAGCTACATTAAAATAAACTAATTAACTTTCAAAATGTTTTTGTAAAATTTAAAAGTAACCAGTAAGGATGCTGAAAATTCAGCTTTGCATCTTAGGAATAATTTGTATATATAGTATATATAGAATATTCACATAGAAAACACTTATTTGAAATTGTAATAATATTTCACAATTGTGCTGCTATTACTGTAATTTTAAACAAATACATTCAGTCTTGGTGAGCAGAAGAGTCTTTTGTATATATAAATATATATATAAAATATATATATATATATATTTATTTTGCTTTAATTACACATTTATTAGTCATTTAGAATTGTGGTTAAATTTAAAACATACTTGCGTGCATGCACTCTAAACATTTTTAGTGTCTAATATTTTATATAACTGAATATATATTTATTTTTAGTTTATTATAAATTGTAATCCCAAAACTATTGCGAAGAAATGATTTCTGAAAACACAAGGTGCAGGTTAAATTCAGCAGTGGATTCCAAGCAGGGCTTTGGACTGCTCTAAAGTGAAAGAAGCGAGGCAGAGAGGCAGCGTGTGGTTTCCGCTGTCACACTGTTTGAGAGGATTTCCTGAAGTGACCGAAGACACTGTGTGGAGGCGGAAGACAAGAGCAGGGCTGGGTGGGGGAGTGCGTGTCAGTACAGTATGCGCTTGCTTTAAATAGAACACATGCCACCATCTTAAAACACACGCATGCAATGAAGTGTACAAAACAATGGAAAAAGAAGACAAATATGCTTTTATCATCATGAGAATCATGTCATTAGCTTTAAACTTACTAGTTTTGTTAAGCTTTTTAAAAAAAATTGCAATATTACATTATATTGTTTATTTTTAATGTTAAAACATTGATTAAACAATAGTTTACAACTATATCCACTGTCCGTTCTGAAAAGTGTCTGTTTTTCTCCTCCAGCCCCATCTAGTGTTGATTTGTGTATAATATAATGAGAGCACTGACTGTGAAATATTCATTTACTGTATGGTTCTCTCTCTCTCCTCCTGACAGAATTAGACAAAGAGAAAACAATGGCAGAAACGTGTCCTATGCTTTGTGTCTCCTGCATAATAACCAAGTCATGCACTATCGCATTGATAAAGACAAGGCTGGCAAACTCTCCATTCCTGACGGGAAGAAGTTCGACACACTTTGGCAGGTAAATAAAGTTGTCTAGAAAAGTGCCCCTGTTATGGGTTATGAAAGATTCATATGGTTTTGGGAATCCTAAACAACTGGTTGACATGTATGCAAGATCTAAAAACACATTTTTACCTTTTGTTCAATGACTCCCAAACGATTCATTCAAGGATTCATTTTTCCAAACCCTTCAATGATTGGTCGATTTCATTCAAAGCAGTGTTTGTGAGCTTTTACCATTCAAAAAGGACACCTAGTGGCAAAGAACGAATTAGCATTTTCTTTCAGACCAACACAAAAAGACCAATGATTCAGAGTCATTTCTTTCTTTTGAGAGACAATAACTATACACTGTGCACTTGCAGATTTAAAAATTGAAATTGAAGTGAATTTTCATTCACTTAGAGCTGTGTTACACAACGCATGAAAGATCATATTCAAAAATCTTTGTAAAACTTTAGCTTAGGAACCAGTTCTCACTATTATTTAGTTGTTTATTATTATTAATGTAGAATAAGGTCAGTAATAAATGGCTACTATTCTAGTAATATGCATGCTAATAAGCAAGTTTAACCGTAAAATAAAGTGTTACCATTATACGAATATAAGTATATACATGTAAATATTTTCTAAGTATATTCTGTATGTGTGTGTACAAGCAGGGTACAAGCATTTGTTACATTTGTGTTATACATTTGTTTTGGTGTGGTGACCATCAGGACAAACGCCATGTTATATTTAGATTTCCTGGTTGAACGCGCATGGTGCATCGCATCAAAGGTCCAGCAAGGTAAATGCTACAGCTAGGCTATTAACTAGCCCTCAAAAACATCTCTCACACTTTGATTAGGAGAGAAGTGCATGGTTTGAATGAGGTAAGTGTGCAATCAAAGCGTATGTTGATATAGAAATAGTTTGATTTCGGTGATGCGTCACAACACTACCGTGTGGCTTTTCAAACATGTGCCTATTTGGAGAAGGTAAAGAAGCCAGGCTTTAAGTTATATAACACAAATCCTATTATATAAAGGAATATGTCTATAAAAGATATATACTGTGTATACATTCTTTTCAGATGAAGCTTTACGTGACACTGATGAGAGTTCGTGAAAGGCAAAGCATTCTATGAAATAGGCCTCAGCGTAAGAAGCGTAACCACAATACTGTGTGGTGCTAAGATGATGTCCAGAATCTGGCTTTGATGTGCACTGTGTTTTGTGTTACAGCTGGTAGAACATTATACGTACAAGCCTGACGGCCTGCTCCGAGTGCTCACCGAAACCTGCCCGAGACCAGCACAGGAATCATTCGTAAGTAGAGTCACTTCTGGAAGAAACGCAGCAGTCACAATGTGTTCTGACTATATAAACCACTCAAATTCAGGACTGTTGCACTGTTTAAAATATCCACTGAAAATAAACATATACTAACAGTTCATTAAACTTAGTGTAAGTTCTTTCTAGTGTTATGAACTAAAGAAGTGGTTCTCAACTGGTGGGTCATGACCCAAAAATGTCACAGACATTAGAGAAAGATGATGCTTAATGCGATAATGCAATGCAACTTAACATATAGATTATAGACATGGGATGGAAACTATATGAGATGGGAGGAAAAATTCCTTCAAGAAACTCTGCATTCACACAAAAAGAAAAGATTGACTTTGCATTAAAAACTTGCTTGTGGTTGCAAAGAAAGCAAACACTTCCCCAAGAAAATTGGTATTTAAATGTAAAAACTTTGCATTTTCTTGTAAAGAACAGAAGAATCGAATGTCCTGTTCTTTCATGAATTCTGCAAGGAAGGCCAAATGTCCCCCAAGGATGTTTACATTCGCCTAAACAACTTGTTGTGATCACGAGAAAATTAAGTCGCGATCACGAGAGAACAAGAAAGAGAAAAATAATAATGCATGGCTGTTTACAACTAATGTGCATGCGTGCAATCGTTTCATATTTTCCCCAAACGAATTTGCTTCCAAAAATTGCGTTTTTTCAGAAAACATATAATTTTCCCTCTGATTGAATTTTTTTTCCAATCGCCATGTTCTGGAGAGCAAGACAAAATAAGTCGTATGACATTTCCTCGTCCTCAAAAAGTTAGGAGAAAAAAAAGAAAAGTAAGAAGCAGATTATGAATGATTAAGTGCATCAGGGATAAACCTTCTGACCACAGATTAATTGTTTTGTGCTTTGAATTATTGGCTGTCAGGAGCATGAAACCTCTAAAATCAAGACATTAAGAAAGCAAAAACGTTCATATTCTTATACAGAAAATGATTTTCTAATTTACAGATTACTGGGCTCATGCAATTTATATAATACATTTCAATCCATGCATTTCGGTACGATAAATATCAATTTTTCAAACATAATAAGCACCTTTTTTTAACTTAGCAGACTGGGTGGATGGCATTTAGGTTAACATATTTTATTCTGGACCGTTAAAGGGAACCACCCACCTACTGCAATGACAGAACCGTTTTTAATATAACTCAGATTAGATTCGCCTGAAAGAAGGAAGTCACGTACACCAAGTATGCTTTGAGAGTGAACTAACCGTTTAAATCTGTCCAGAAGTAAAGCCTGCTGAGAACCACTGACCTTGACTGTAATGCATTTAACACAAGGGCCACTGCAAACGCTGTCATGTAAACGTTGCTGAATGAACATTGAAGTTGTGAGTTTGCTGAGCTAATCATTGAAGAGTGGGTCATGGATGTAAAGTATTAAACATTAGCATCAAACAGTGTAGGAAAAAATAAACTAATGCTTTTTAAAATTGTGGTTTCTAGCTAGGTGCCACAGGTGGGATTCTCTCCAGAATCAAATCATACTCCTTCCCCAAACCTGGCCAAAAAAAGGTGCACTAACACACCCTTCTCTTCCTCCCTATCCCCCACTGACAGTGGTAGGACCCCCGTCTTGCTTGCGTGTGGTTTTTGCTTGCAAACTTTACCATTCGGACGCCTGACCCCCCCACTGCCCTGTACAACACATTCATGTAAATGAAAAGAACAGTTGCACATTTCATTGTTGACGCATTTTGATTGCCCCTCCACCTTATTTTTAAAATAAGTGTGGGCATGACTTTTTTTTTAATGTGCGAGGCTTCCAATGTCATTCGTTTCCCTTTATTTTAGTTCTGCAAAAACAGCTCCTTCCTTGGTATTGCAAACTTGCAAAACAGATTTTTTGGTGAAAATGTATTAGCCAACATTTGTGTGTAGTCCAAATTTACCATTTACAGTTTACTGCAAATTTGGTATTATTCTAGTTGTTTTAAAATAGCGGCTAATGAATTAGAAATCTCGCACATTTAAAGAAAATAGCTTACTTCTGCCTTGCAAAATAAGGTGGATAAAGGATGCAATTCAGGGCATGTGCTTGAGTTAAATGTTTTTTGGAATACTGTTATGTATGTACAGCCTGATCTCACTGCAAATCATGCTTATTTTACGAGGTGACTAATTTGTATGAATTTGTACAACGTCACTCTTACAAATTCATAAGAATTTGGCTAAATCGTATCTATTTTACAACATGTCCTCCTACTAATACGCTCGTATAGGTCGTTTCTACAATAGCAGTGAAATACGACCCATCAGAGCGTATACAACAATCAGCAACAGAACATTTGCATATTAATGTTTTGTACTATTTTATTGGCTGTGTGATTCAGGGTTGGTGTAGCTCAGGTTGTAGAGCGATGTGTTATAAGACGAGACGTGATCATGCGATCGTGGGTTTGAACCCAGGGGGTGTATGCGCTAGTGAATCCCTATGAAACATGATTTTGCTGCTTTTTTGTAACGGGTAGGTTTAGGGGTGGGTTAGTGTGGTCATTCGTACAAATGACACCTACTAAAACACGTTTTAATCACAGTGTGATCAGTGTGGAAAGTCCACATACTTCATTTAAACCAAACACCCAGATGTAATACAACACTGTCATTATTTTTACGCCCGCTAGTGGGCACTTATCTTTAAAATGTAAATATAGGTCGTTATACGGTACTTACATAATGACCTATAGAGTCGTTTTTTATTGGAGGACAGGCTGCTATTTTACGAGTTGCCAATTTATATGAATTTGTATGAAATACCTACACCTAACCCCGCCCCTAAACCGGTTTAGACAAATCATACAGGTGTTTATAAGATTTTGTCTGAAAGAAGAAAGTCACATACATCTAGCATGCTTCGAAGGTAAGTAAAAGACAGACTAATTTTCCTTTTTGGGTGAACTAACGCTTTAAATCTGTCCAGAAGTAAAGCCTACTGAGAACCACTGACCTTGACTGTACAAATGCATTTAACACAAGGGCCACTGCAAACGCTGTCATGTAAATGTTGCTGAATGTACATTGAATTTGTGAGTTTGCTGAGCTAATCGTTGAAGAGTGGGATGCTTAGCATTAGACATTAGCATCAAACAGTGTAAGATCAAAAATAACCTAATGCTTTTTAAAATTGTGGTTTCTAGCTAGGTGCCACAGGTGGGATTCTCTCCAGAATCAAATCATACTCCTTCCCCAAACCTGGCCAAAAAAAGGTGCACTAACACACCCTTCTCTTCCTCCCTATCCCCCACTGACAGTGGTAGGACCCCCGTCTTGCTTGCGTGTGGTTTTTGCTTCTAACTTCGCCTGTGGGACGCCTGACGCCCCCCTCTCTGATCTCTTCCTCCATTCACTGCCCTGTACATCACATCCAGTCTCCAGCAATAATTCTTCATATACAGACATAATCAAGTTCTGATTTACACTCGCTTAAATAAAAAAAATGGTTGCACATTTTTTTTTTGTACATATTTTACGAGTTGCCAATTCATATGAATTTGTACGAATGACCTACACCTAACCCCGCCCCTAATCCTACCCATCACTGGGGTTTAGACAAATCATACAAAATCATCAGTGAGGCCGTACGAATTCGTACAAAGTAGCCACCTTGTAAAATATGTAAGAATTGGTCATATATACTATTGCATTTTTTGTTTACCCACCTTGATTGCCCCTCCACCTTATTTTTAACATAAATTTACCATTTACTGCAATTTGTTATTATTCTAGATTTTTTTAAGTAGTGGATAATGAATTGGAAATCTCGCACATTTAAAGAAAATAGAATACTTCTGCCTTGCAAAATAAGGTGGATAAAGGATGCAATTCAGGGCACGTGCTTTCTTTTAATACTATTATATAAATACACCCCGATCTTGCAGCAATTCATACTTATGTTATGAGGTGGCTAATATGACCTCATTCTTACAAATTCATACAATTTTTGCTAAATCGTACATATTTTACAAGTTGCTAATTCTTATGAATTTGTACAAATGACATGCTGTACACCTGTCACTAAACCTACCTGTCATTGGTGTTTAGACAAATTGTACAAAATCACGAGTGACGTCGTATGAATTTGTACGAAATAGCCACCTTGTAAAATATGTAAGAATTGGTTGTATATACTACAGCGTTCACATGTCTTGTTGGACTAAGCTGGTCTTTCTTTTAGGAAATAAACTGGGAGACCAGCTAGTCAAGCTTAGACTGGTTTAAGATGTTTTTCCAGCACGGATTTAAAAAACTATTGTTCTTTTTCAATTAAAAAAAAAACAACTATAACTGCATTGGTAATGTTGGTTACTTGCTAAAATATAATTTGTGTATTTCTTTTAGCTCGTACGTCCATCAGAGAAAAGTTAAACACAGTTAACAAACGCTAAGACTGGAATAGTCTGCATTTTTACATAGTTTTAAACGAAGCTACTTTTAGATACTCTTCTATTCAAAATGTGGCTTTTCAGCAAGAATGCATTTAGTTGATCAAACGTGAAAGTAAAGACTTTTTCATTGTCGATACGAGATGTCATAATATAGATAGCAGCTGTTTATATTTATTAAGCAACAAAGAAATTTGGCACATCCCTATCCACCTTATTTTATAGAGAGAGCGGGCTCAGGCATTTGTAAACTGAATGTCTCTGGCTTCCAGTGTTTTTCCCTTCCAGCTGGTTTTAGTTATAAATGAAAACTTGTTTTGCAATTGCAAACTGGTGTGTCTTGGCCTTTTTATTTTAATCCTAATTATGAACACTCTTGTATATAGCTTACTTGCGCATTAAAAAAAAAGGTGGATGGTAGATGTCTTCATGGGAAATTTACAAGAGGTACTGCATTTATCGAATGAGAAAATAGATCCAGAACTATACATTTGATATTTATTAGAAGGCATCATAGTACTTCTGGCGCAAAACAGAGGTAGCATAGTCTTCTGTACACTTTGTATAAGAAGGGCTATTTAAAAGTAAAAAGTTGCTGCCTGTGCCATACGTTTTGTTTTTTTGGGAGAGATGCCAATCATTTGTGTTGACATTGACTTTTTCAGCTTTTAACAGGTGCCATTACCCCAATCATTCCTCCATATTTTAGTTCTCCTTCTCAATCACTTTTAATGATACAAATTACATAATTATCAATCATATCTGCAAGAGATCTCCTTTTTATTTGTGTGTTGGCTTTTGACCTCTTGGAAGAAGTTTCTCCTCTTCTTCATGGACACTCATTGCATCACGTATACTTAATTGCCAATCTTTTACCATTGAAACATCTCAGTAAATGTAATTACGCATTCAATTCTGATTTAAGGTGCCATGAAGAACACAGGAAAGTTTGGTTTGACCCTGTCCCTTCTGTCACATTGATGCATGCAGGCATTTCAGATAATGTGCCTGTGTCCTATCCGCTTTTTCTATGCGAATCTGTGTATTTGCACAATTGTAATTGTGTTGTGTGCTTGTAGGAAAATCCATATAACATCAAAACAAGAGGTGAACTTCCGAAGCCTAATTTCACAGGTTAGTTGACTTGCTTCGACTCACCACCATGACCTTTAAGTCTAAAATCTTTTCACTTCTGGCTAAACTTTCACTTTCAGAGGCTATGCCAATGGACACGCAGGTGTATGAGAGTCCATATGCAGATCCTGAAGAGCTGCGCACAACGACAGTGAAGAGAAGCGACCTGACCCTGGAAGATGGAGAGCTGGGCTCAGGCAACTTTGGCACTGTCCTTAGAGGAGTCTACCAGATGAAAAAGTTAGTCCACCAAGTTTACAATAGAGGATTTTGGTTATTTGAGAATGGCTTGATTTCAGTTCAAACAGCTTGTAAAAGTGCATGTGGCACCGGATGACCCCTTTAAGATTAGTTTTTAAAAAATGACTAGTTTTAATGATTCAAAGTCATCTCTTTCTTTTGAGGAACATTAACTTTACATGCGGTGCACTTTCAGTTTTAAAACTTTGCAGGATGTTTTTATTCACTTAGTGCTTTCAAAAATCCATAATAGGGGCACTTTAAGCATATCAAATATGTAGAGGATTCCCAAAGTAGTCAGAATTCAGTATCATTCAATCAAATCTCTATAGACTTTATTCTTACTCTTAAAAAATGCAATGAAAATAATGAATCATTGGTATTGTATTCTAAAAGCCTGAAATTGTTTAAACAAACAAACACGTTCTCACTATTAACTACAACTTAGTTAGTAAAGTAGTTGTTAAGTTTATAGGGATGTAGAATAAGGCCTTAATATGTGCTTAATTAGTACTAATAAATGGCTAATATTCTAGCGATAGGCATGCTAGTGAGCTAGTTAAACTTAAACTAGTTAAGAGTCCCTGAAATTGTAATTGAAAAAGTGTTACCAAACAAACAAATCAGCATTGCATGTTTTTTTGTTGTTTGTTTGTTTCTTGCCACAAAGTACAGCATGATGGGAAATGTGAAGTGGTTGCTTAGTGGTTTGGTTAGCTTCCTCATGTATTGCAGTTCACGTGCGTTCATCTCATAAATATGATGAAATGCTTTCAGAATGGATCTTCTTTTATGTTTGATTTAGGACACAGAAAATTGTTGCTGTTAAGATCCTGAAGAACGACGATAATAACGCGGCAGTGAAAGACGAGATGCTGCGGGAAGCGAGCGTCATGCAGCAGCTGGATAACCCATATATTGTTCGCATGATCGGCATCTGTGAAGCTGAGAACCTCATGCTGGTCATGGAGCTCGCCGAGCTGGGGCCCCTGCACAAGTTTCTCCAAAAGAACAAGTACGCCACGCTAGAAACACTTGTGCAGTATCTACATTCACAAAATGTATTAACGTTAAGCACAGTTAACAAGCCAAAAATGTCAAAATCTGTACCTACAAACTGCAATCTATTCCAAGTTTTCTGAAGACTTGTTAGCATTATGTGAGATTCCCTGCTTGCGCTGGTTATGCGAATTGACAAAAATTTTGCTGAAATGACACTACACTCTTAACGTGCTTCACAATGCCTTAGAAGAGCCTTTTTATTCTAAATGGTTCCATAAAGAACCTATAACCTCTGAATAATCTTTCTATTTCACAAAAGGCTCTTTGTGGCGGAAGAAGGTTCTTCAGGTTCTAAAAATATAAGAAATAGATGGTTCTTTCAAAAACCTTTGATTTAATAGTTCTTTGTGGAACCATAAAATGGTTTTAAGAGTGGAATAAACTTTGCATGCAATCCACCTAACATATTTGTGAAGTTAATGTATATTAATTGTATTAGTAATTGGTTTTGGACCATGTGAGAAGCTTTTCATGATCATAAACAATTGTAGCATTGTTAATATTGCTTTTTACTTTCAGACACATCTCTATGAAGAATATCACAGAGCTGGTTCATCAAGTCTCTATGGGAATGAAATATCTGGAAGAGCACAACTTTGTTCACAGAGATCTTGCAGCCAGAAACGTGCTTTTAGTCACCCAGCACTATGCCAAGATCAGCGACTTCGGACTCTCTAAAGCCCTGGCAGAAGAAGAGAACTATTACAAGGTATACTCACCAGTAACTAATCACGTACATGTGTCACATAAAGGTAAGAATGAAAGACCTTTTAGAGCTAGAGTACATACCCTCATTACAAAAGCTTCATGTTAGTAATGTTGAACGGGGGTCTTTGTTTACTGCTCCTGTAGGCCAAAGGTCATGGTAAATGGCCGCTGAAGTGGTACGCTCCAGAGTGCATGAACTACCTGAAGTTCTCGTCCAAGAGCGACGTGTGGAGCTTTGGAGTCCTGATGTGGGAAGCCTTTTCATATGGACAGAAACCATACAAGGTATATGAATATGCATAATATGTTGCTCACAAACAATTCTAAGGGACATGGTTCTGGGTGATATGCTGATGATTGCATATCAATAATTGAGTATGTTTGTAAATGAAGCAACTTTGTGAAATGGTCATAATGATTTTAAGCCTAACTACATGTGCAGTTCTTTCTGGTATGCCTTTAGTGAAAGAGGAAAACCTGTATTATTGCTGGTAAATCTGAATTTGAGCAAACCTTTTGAAACTACTTGCCAAATTTTCTTAAAGAAATCTTAATAGCTGTCTATAAACTAATACAATAAAATAACACTTTCTATGAAACCTGTATTTATAATACATTATAAGGGTATTCTTAAGACATTATAATAAATGCATAATGCATTATAAGTAACTTTATAATATGTCGTATCATCTCATGAATATTCATAAGAACCATTTTAATGTGTTTTGATATTTACTTATTTGTGTTTATAACACAATGAACACGATTCATCCACTTAAGTTGCAATCGATTATATTTCTTCTAGTCATAATGCATTACAAGTCTCATATCTTGCCATTTTACTGATGTTTTTCTCAAACAGCCATATTCGATCAGATGTCAGATCACATGAATGTGTAATATGACACATTTTTTATAATATCAGTTGGATTATTTTGATGGTACCCTTAACTCTGTATATGCTAAATATATGCTAACACTTTATTTTGATCTTTCCTCAACAGATATATTAAGTAGACAGATAATATAATGTATTATAATTGTTTTTATGATTTATGAGATGTTATAACACATAAGGTTTTTTATAAAGCTTTATACATTCATTATAATGCCCCTATAATGTATTATAAATACAGGCTTCATAGAGAGTTTCACCTAAAATTCATCTTTTTCAAGGTGATGCTTAACAATAAGGTTCAAGTCACAAAATATTTTTTGTTTACATAGTGTATGTGTGTATAGTGTGTGTGTGTGTGTGTGTATATATATATCTCAAAATTTTGGATGTGATTAATCATTTGACAGCACTACAGTAAATATATTTTTAGCCTATTAATCAAAGTTAATGTCAATTTATAAATATATAATTGTTCTTTGGTAATAATAATTAATAATTCTATTTCTACTTTTTATTTATAAAAACAGGACTAACATTAGGATTATTTTTTATTCTATTTTCTTTCCATCAATAAAAAAAATCATTCTTTTTATTTATTATGAAATAATAGTACTAACTCGATAACAAGTAGATGTAAATATAAATTAATCAGTGTTCATAATACATTAACTAATGTTATTTTATACAACATGAAATGTTAAAAATGTGTTAGAATACAGTAATATATTAACATTAACCTTCATTAATAAAACCTACAAAAATATTGTCTTTGTTAGTTCATGAGACCTAATACACTAAATACGTAATATTAATAATGAATTTAACCTTGTAAACATGAAACTTCCATAGTGGTGCTACTATATAGCTACATTCACACTGGGCTTTGTTTGTTTTATTCATTATACTAAACTATATCATTCAATATAATACTGTACGCAGTATGATATGTGGTCTTTAGGATCCCCTAAATACTGACATATATACGTTTATTGAATTTCATCGAAATCACAAACTGCGCATCCATCCGTTTAACTGAAAACATGAAATTGAGCATTTATTTTAGCAATGTTTATATATTCTATATTGTCTGTAGGGTATGAAAGGAAATGAAGTCATCCAAATGATCGAGAGCGGAGATAGAATGTCCGCTCCAGCCGACTGCCCGGATGAGATGTACGACCTCATGAGGAAATGCTGGACATACAAGTACGTTTATTGGATATATCAGCATTTATATATTGATAACTATGGATTATAATGCATGCACAGTCAATCCATAAAAGCACTATGCTAGCAATCTTTAAATAGTAATATTTGTACCTCAGCCAAATATTGTCCTATCCTAAAAACATACATCAATGCAAATTTATTCTTGCTTTTCATGTGATGTATACAGTGGGTACAGAAAGTATTCAGACCCCCTTAAATTTTTCACTCTTTGTTATATTGCAGCCAATTGCTAAAATCATTTAAGTTCTTTTTTTTCCCTCATTGATGTACACACAGCACCCCATATTGACAGAAAAACACAGAACTTCTGACATTTTTGTAGATTTATTAAAAAAAAAAAAACACATGGTCCTAAGTATTCAGACCCTTTGCTCAGTATTTAGTAGAAGCACCCTTTTGATCGAATACAGCCATGAGTC
>JAUCMS010000002.1:3560537-3577012 GCA_032357445.1 Enteromius radiatus
GTGTGCCTCTGTAGGGCCTCTGACAACTGATGGTAGTGAAAATGTTTAATATAGTTCTATAGAATAGCAGAATGGTCAACGCCAAGCGTTTGTGCTTAGGGCACCCAAATGGCTAGCGCCGGCCCTGCAAAGAAGAGTAGAAGTGAAGGCAGGTGAAAAACACAGGTGATACAAATTAACATAATCAGGGCAAAACCAAATGAACAAACACAACGGTGGGGGGGGGGGGGGGCAAGGACAGACAGGAAGCACATGGACAAAATAAACATACAGAAACGACCACGGCGTAACAGACAGACTTTAAATGTTTAATATAGAATTTGATCGATTTAAATAAAAATAGCTGCAGGTTGTTTTTGTTTTGGTGAATGTCTATTTCTGAGATCATAAAGTGTGAACCCCCCCCCCATTGAAGATTTTCTAGCAACGTCTCTGTGTAACTTTATCATTTGACAGCTGTTTAGTTCACACTCTTAAAAAATGTTCTTTATTGACAAAGAACCTTTACGATCCATGTTTTTAATTTCAAAAAATATCTTTATAGTGAAAAAAGAGTTTTTTATATTATTAAAATGTTGTTCACACTAATAAAACAAGGATAAAACCAAAACTGGTTCTTCTATGGCATTGCTGCATGTGTAAACCCCCTTTTGGAACCTTTTTTGTTTTTAGGAGTGAAAAATGAAAACTTTGTCATCATTTACTCAACCTCATGTCATTCCAAATAGCATTTCTTTCTTATGTAAGAAAGATATTTTGAAGAATGCTGGTAAGCAGTTGATATCCTTTGACTTCTATAATATTTCTTTGCCTACTATAAGTCCATGGGGATCAACAACTGTTTGGTTCTTCAAAATTCTTCCAAATATCTTAATTTCTGTTCAACATAAGAAAGAAACTCATACAGGTTTGGAATGACATGAAGGTGAGTAAATGATAACAAATTTTTAATTTTTGGATGAACTGTTCCTTTGCACATTCTAGAGAAACTTCAACAAGGGTCGTAATGTATATTATAATTAAATTTGAAGTGTGTGTGGCTCATTAAAAAAGTTAATTTTTAATTTTTAAATAACTTGATCTTTTCTGCTTATTTTGGGCCTATTTTAAATAATTTCAAGCCATTTCATGGCTTTCTTGGAAGCAGATTGGAGCCTCCTATGCTCCATGAATCTCTGATTAAAAACCACTGTTCTCTAGATTTTGACAAAATTCGTAAACAAACATTTCAACTCAAATTCTTCCATGACCAAATGATCTGATAAGCACATCAGTCATAGCTCTATACTCTTTCTCAGGAGTGTCCAATCATGCTTTCTGAAGGCCAGCACCAATTAAACACATCTGAAGCAGCTTATCAGGGATCATCCAGGCATGTGTATTGGAGCTAAACTCTTCAGGAGCAGGATCAGACACCCTTTACTGAGCTGTATGTCAACAAGCGACGCATTTATGTCTATTTCTATTTCCTCTGAGGCCTCCAGTAAGCCTCGTGAGCCAGAGTTTCCTCAGGGTGGATCTTAACCCTCAGATGCTTGCTGTAGTTCAATAGCAGCACCCTCAGGCCAATGAAAGGGTCATTATCTCACAAATGCAGCCGTACCCTCAACCTGTGGTATTCTCCCTCAAGACAAAGAAGAAACTGATGTCTGCTCATTTTACATGACCTGACCTGAAGCTGCCATTTTTTTGTGATTTGTATGGCAGAGAAAGAAAGGCAGGGGAGGGAGCAGAGAGCGTTGGCTGGGCGTGGAGGAGAAAGAAAGGAAAAGACAAAAGGAGGCTTTGAAAAGGGCCCTTTTCCCCTGCAGTAAACTTTGCCAACCTCTAGATGATTTGCAGTCAACAGAGTACAAAGGCTGCTTAGGGCAGCACAAAATCCTGCAATGAACGTCAGAGATTTCAAGAGCGGTCATATCGATGCTGGAAAGGCCATCATTTCTGCTCTGGATGAATGCTTTTCTATCAATCATTGCCCACAAACTGTAAATGTATAATGAAATTAATAAAGACGTTTGCTGGTAGAAAGCATGAAAGGATTTCCTGTGAAAAACAGAGAACAGAGACTATAGAAAGCAGCAGAAGAGCACATAACATGCACTGAAAAAAATGATAAGCCTACTAAGTGGTTGCAAATGATTCATTTTAGCTACTGTACATAAAAAAAGAAAAACTAAATATTTTGAAACTTGGTCAACAAAATTTGCTTATTTAAATGTAGGCAAGACAAATTAATTGCAACCACCTACCTTACATTTTTTGTAAGGTAGGCCCATACTCAGAATTTGTGCTCTGCATTTAACCCATCCAAGTGATTCAAATGATTAATTTTAGCTACTGTACATAAAAAAAGAAAAACTAATTATTTTGAAACTTAGTCAACAAAATTTGCCTATTTAAATGTAGGCAAGATAAATTAATTGCAACCACCTACCTTACATTTTTTTAGTAAATTCAATATATTTATATATATATATTTTATTTTTTATTTTTTCATTGACCAGGGCTCAGAGACTGCTTCCATAGCTGTGGCAGGGCAGGACAAGAGTTCTATAATAGCCCTTCTGCCAGTAGCAGGGCAGGACAAGAGTTCCATGGCCTCCGTTTTAACTTTTGCTAAACCCTCTGGAGGTTGTGCAGCCACCAGCGGAACCTCTAGAGGATCTACGGCCTGAATCAAAGGCACTAGGGACTCTCAGGTGGACTTGGGAACACGCTCATGAGGGAATGGGGTCTCCAATGCGGGCCTGTGGATAGATGGAGCCCCTGGAGCACAGTGTGCGGCCCACACACTCAAAAAGGGCAACGGCCATGACTGGAAGAGCTGAGGAAAGAGGCACACTCTCTGTGATGGACTGCCATCTTGTGTGCTGACTCTGGCTGAGGCATGGCGGCCATCTTGTGCAGTGGCTGTGGTTCTGGCTGAGGCATGGGGCTGGTGACGAACACTGTGCTTTTGCTCTTTTGCAAAAAATTCCTAGGTGAGATGTCCTCTTCCACCTACTCCACAGTAAGTGCAGAGTCCACAAAACAATAAAACAAAGTCAATATAGGAAAGGAAAGGACGTGACGTGGCCAAGTATGGTGGCCCATACTCAGAATTTGTACTCTGCATTTAACCCATCCAAGTGCACACACACACACACACAGTAGTGAGAAGTGATCAAACATGCACACACACCGTGAACACACACCCGGAGCAGTGGGCAGCCATATCGCTATCGTTGCGGTGCCTGGGGAGCAGTTGGGGGAACGGTGCCTTGCTCAAGGTCCTGGTGCCTTGCTCACCTCAGTCATGGTATTGAGGGTGGAGACAGCGCTGGTTATTCACTCCCTTCCACCTTCCTCCTGACTCGATTGGGGTGTGTAGTGTGATATTCCTCCAGGAGAGTGGGATGCAGCACGTCCTCTCGTGGAACCCAGGACCTTTCCTCTTGTCCATATCCTTGCCAGTCGATGAGGTACTCAAGCTTACCACCACGACGTCAGGAATCGAGAATGTGTTTGATCTTGTAGATGGACAATCAAAGGAGGAGGGGGTTCTTCCTCACGGCCAGGCTCTGTGTGAATAGGATGGGGATCATGATAGGGTTTCAGGAGGGATACGTGAAAGGTTGGATGGATTTTGTATTGGGGAGGTAGTTGCAACCGGTAAGTGACTGGATTGATCTGCTCCACCACAGTGAAGGGACCAACAAACCTGGGACTTAGCTTCCTACTGGGCAGGCGTAGGCGAATGTCCCTGGTTGAGAGCCATACCTTCTGACCAATTTGATATGCAGGGGCCTCAGATCGACGCTGGTTGGCACTTTCTGGATCTTTTGTTCTGTCTGTCCGTTGGTCTGGGGGTGATAGCCTGAGGAGAGGCTTACGGTCACACCTAGGAGATGGAAAAAGGAATGCCACACTCTGGATATGAACTGGGGTCCTCTGTCTGAAATGATGTCTTCAGGTAAACCATAGGAGCGGAAGCCATTATCGAACAGGAGCTTGGCTGTTTCCCAGACTGTAGGGAGACCTTAAAGTGGTATGAGACTAAATAATTTTGTGAATCTATCCACAATTACAAGGACACAGGTATAACTTTCTGATGACTGTAGGTCGGTGAGGAAATCGACTGCTAGGTGTGACCAGGGCCGGTTAGGTGTGGGAAGTGGAAAGAGTTTTCCAGATGGTAGATGTTTCGGACTCTTGGACATTGCACATTCCTGACACCCTCTCACGTACCTTTGCACATCTTGCTCCATCCTCAGCCACCAAAACTGATCTTCAGGAGTGAGAGGGTTCTGTTGGTCCCTGGATGCCCAGTGCCCAGTGATGTATGTGATGAATGGATGAGTGGAATGCGTTCCTCCGGAGGGACGAAACGGAGATGAGGCGGACAGCCCGGCGGAGAGACAGGAGCAGGTTCAGTAGCAACTGGAGGGGTTACCCATTGTATGGGATTGACAAATAGTTGTTCATTTCCTCAGGTTCCTCCTCCATGTCATGGAGACGAGAAAGGGCATCCGCTCGTTTGTTCTTAGACCCAGGACTGTAGGTGATGGTAAATTTGAACCTAGTAAAGAAAAGGGTCCATCGAGCTTGCCGTGGATTCAAACATTTAGCATCACGTAAGTATTGCAAATTCTTGTGATCAGTCGGTACCTGAAATGGATGAATAGCCCCTTCAGCCAGTGCCAAGGCCAACTTAATGGCGAGCAATTCTCTGTTCCCAATGTCGTAATTTTTCTCCGCCAAACTCAGTTTCTTGGAGAAATACGCACAAGGTCAGAGTTGAGACGACTTCCCCTGCTGCTGGGGGAGAACAGCTCCAACGCAATGTAGTGGATGCATCAACTTCTAAGACGAAAGGTAAGTTTGGGTTAGGGTGGATTAAAATGGGTGCAGTGGTGAAGTCAGCCTTCAGTTGCTGAAAGGCATGCAATGCTTCAGAAGTCCAGTGCAGATGCTTAGGTTTTCCTTTAAGCAGAGACATGAGAAGGTTTGATAAGGAACTATAATTGTCAATAAAACGTCTGTAAAAGTTTGTGATACCTAAAAACCTTTGAAGTTCCTTGATGGTCTTAGGAGCTGGCCAACTGGTGATATGATGTTGTAGCCTAGGAGCTGGGTAGAAGACTGATAAAAAGAACATTTCTCTGCTTTGAGATATAGCCCGTGTTCATTAAGGGTGGCAGATTAGATTAAAATATCATCAATTTAAATGATCAGAAACTGGTGTAGGTACAGTACTCATGAAAGATCTTGTGCATGAAATCCTGGAAGATCGATGGTGCATTGACTAGTCCATACGGCATCACAAGATACTCGTAGTGGCCAGTAGGGGTAACAAATGCGCTGCACTGCAATAGGAATCCCTGCAATCTCCCACCAAGCCAGAGTAGGGAGTCAATCGCACCATGGGACATACCACCGCTGGAGACGAAGGAGGGTTGTTGACTGCCGGAGTATGTGCAGGATACACCAGAGCTGATGGTGCTGGTGGTGGTGGTGGTGTGGTTAGAAGAGCTCAGCGTAGATTATCCACTAATTCCGGGAAAGGATCAGATACACTCATTCTGTTAGTTGGTTATGGTCCGAGCTTTTGTAATAACACTAACCAGTTTAAACTTTGCAAAATTGATGATCCCACCCTTTTGTTTCTTATAGCTCTATTAGTGCAAAGTAACTAGGATAGTTATAGATTGGCGCCCGAACAGGGACCGATTTTGCAAATTGAGTGTGTGAAATCTGGTGTTGTGTATTTTTTGTATTATGTGTAAATTGTGTTGTAGAAATGCACTGGTGTCAAAAGTATTCACATTCATTACTCAAGTAGAAGTATAGGTTTAAAAAGACTTCTGTAGAAGTTAAAGTATCATCTCTTGAAGTGTCTTGGACATGTAATTTCAGCTGAAGGAATAAAAACAGACCAAGACAAGGTTGACTCTGTTGCCAACTTTCCTGTGCCTAAGTCACTGAAAGAAGTACAACGTTTTCTAGGCTTGGCCGGATGGTACCAGAGATTTATTCCCAAGTTTTCAGAGAAAGCCGCCCCACTAAAAAGGAAGAAAGCTACTTGGATGTGGACTGAGGAGTGCCATAATTCTTTTGAATTGATTAAGAATGAGTAAATCAATGCACCAATTTGTTTGATGTTAGGTTTTGTATCAGTGTAAAACTGTCTAATGGTTGTCTTGACCTACTTAATCCTGTTTGAGAAACCTTTTGTTTCCTGCTCAAACGTAAGTTTGATTATTGATTACATCAGCAATTCTGGAAAACTAAAATGTGCTTTGCTTTGTTTGATTTGTTTATTTGATTTTTATTTTTTATTTTTTTGTAGAGGATTATTATACTGTAGTTCTTGGAAAAAGTATGTTGTTACCTTTTTGCACTTATGGACAGTGGCCTTACTAAATGGCTGAAGCATCTCTTTGAGGGTGTTTGGAGTGAATACTTCCTACTGGGCAAGGACATCGGCAATACTCTTTTAAAGACTGTTCTTCTACAGATAAGATTGTTCTTGACTTCATAGACTATGATCTCAACTAGCAGTGGATTGTGAGGACTCTTAACTACAAATATTTGGTGAATTAAACATATTTACATTTTGATTTATATTCAACCAAATATCTTTTTCCCCAAAATTGATCATCCCCCCTTTCGTTTCTTATAGCTCTGCTAGTGCAAAGTAACTACAGTAGGATAGTTATAAACTAGTTTACTTTCTTACGTTCAAATGACATATTTCAAATCTGCAATATCAAATAAACTGCTAATTTTATTTTATGTACTTCTGCACTGAACTCCGTGGCATGCATTGGGGATTATGCAGCATAGTTTTGTGTTTATGTGTTCAGTGTGCTGTAGCTGCCTAGATTCCATAACACCATCCGCAAGCATTAAACATTCCTGACTTTCCAAATACAGGAGTAGAAATACACTGAATATTGGGGTTTTGAGGTTTTATACAGCCTAGGCCAAACTGAGAAAGAAGTGGCTGATAAACATAGAAGAGAATTTCACCACAGATCAGTTTAAAGCACAGATCACAGATAACTGAAGGGATCCATTCCAGTTTCTCCTATAATTACAGCCTCAGTAAGTATTTGGCAGACACTTTTTTTCCACTTTTAGATTAGAGCTCAATTGAGCTGTCATGTAAGCTGCTCATGTGATAGTCAGTGACCATCCTGAAAAGCCCCTGAAACAAATTCATCTGTGTTTTTATTGGCTAAAATTTTCTTAGAAATGTATATTTTCCTTCTCAATGTGGATAAACAATAATACATTTTGTGGAATAATAAACTAAATATATTTCTCTTATTGATTAGATTTTATTCCTGTTGCAGTTCTTTATTTATTTATAAATAATTTGGTAACACTTTATTTTAAGGTGTCATAATACAGAATTATTACCCACTGTAATTAGGTACTTAGTAGTAGCCATTGTACTTACATGAAATAAAAGTGTAATGCTTAGACTTAAACACAGGAGACAAAAGTCATGCAAGGTGGTATTTATTGTATTCTCAGTGATCAAAAGAGGTAAGGCAGAAGGGAAGACAGACCTTGTAGTCACAGTCTTCAGGTAGAGTCGATCAACAGACCGCCGGGCACAGTTCTACACAGGTAAGCAAAGGTAAGTATCAAAGTTCATACCCTACAGGGTTAAACAATCTCCAGACTTGTCTGCTTTCTCCGGTTGAAAGTCACCTAGGCTTTGACTTCACCAAGACTGAGATTGAATTGACTGTTGTCAGGAACTGACCAGAATGGAAGCAGCAGATGCAGCAGAATTTCAAGGGTTTTTAGCAAACCACGCCGCCCGTATGGATCATCAAGACAGACAGATCACGGAGATGAGACACATGATGCAGGAGGTAGTAGCGCAGGTGTCCAAGCTCTCCTCATTAGTCCAACACCTGACTCTTCCCGCTGCGCCACCCACACCGCCTGTTGCTCCAAGATCACCTGACCGAACTCGGCCTGAACCTCGCTTACCCACACCGGAAAGGTATGGCAGTGAACCCAGCATGTCCCGAGCCTTTTTAACTAAGTACTTTAAGTTTTTTTCATTGCAGCCACAAACGTTTGCCACGGAGGAGGCAAAAGTGGCATTCGCACTGACTCTGTTGACAGGCAAAGCGTGGGGGGAAGAGCGGTGTGGGAGAACCAACATCTATGCTGCTCGTCGTTCCAGAGGCTTGCTGCAGAAATGAGAGCGGTGTTTGGAGGCGGCCAGGAGGCTAGGTGATCTACAGCAAGTGCAAGGATCCGTCTCGGACTATTCGATTGAGTTCCGCACAGTGGCGGCTGAGTGCAGCTGGAACGAAGAGGCGCAGTGGGATATGTTTATGCACGGGTTGGACAGTCATATCCAGAAAGACATTTGCTTAATGGAGTTACTGATGAAGTTTGAGGGGCTCGTCGAACTGTCGTTACGTGTTGATGCGCGTCTACAGCAACGCTCTCAATATTTTCAGCATCATCATACAGTGAGTGAGTACGTTTCCGGCTCTACGGACTGTGTTGTTCTTCCCATCGTGGATGTTGAACCCATGCAGGTGGGGAGAGCTTGGCTTTCCCGGGAGGAGAGAGATCGACGGAGGAAAAAGGGTCTGTGCTTGACACCTGTTAGCAGACTGTCCAGTAAAAGATTGAGTCCGGCTGCAGGACTGAGGCCGCTGTCGGGTAGAGCGGACTTCAACAAAACCACATCAAGCACTCTCCTACCGGGAAAACTGCAGTGGGCTACTCAGGATTTGGAATGTCATGCCCTCGTGGATTCCGGGGCAGAGGGAAATTTTACTGACTTTTCTTTCGCCATGAACTTCCACATTCCTGTGATTTTGCTGAAACATCCTCTCACAGTAAGAGTCAGAGTATTGTTACAGCGTGGAGTGAGAAATGTTATGGTTTATGTCTTGTGTCTGCTTGTGCTCCTGTCTCTTGTGTCTCGTTGCAGAATGAGGTGGTGAACCTGTCAAACGTGCCCGCGGAGTACCACGACCTGAAGGAGGAGTTCAGTAAGTCCAGGGCTGCTTCTCTTCCTCCACATCGTCCCTATGACTGTGCTATAGAATTAGTTTCAGGTGCTTCTCCGCCTAAAAGCAGATTATACTCACTTTCTGCTCCTGAATGGAAGGATCATTCGACCTTCCTCTTCTCCAGCAGGGGCGGGGTTTTTCTTTGTCGCGAAGAAGGATGGCTCATTGCGAACCTGTATTGGGTCTGAATAACATCACAGTAAAGAATACTTATCCTTTGCCGTTGATGTCTTCAGCTTTCGTACGGTTGCAGCGAGCATCCATCTTCACCAAATTGGGTTTAAGAAATGCATACCATTTGGTCTGTATAAGGAAGGGAGATGAGTAGAAAACTGCATTTAATACCCCTAGAGGGCACTTTGAATATCTTGTTATGCCATTCGGTATGCAGTTTTTCAAGCACTTGTCAATGATGTGTTAAGAGATATGATCGATCAATTCATATTTGTCTACCTGGATGACATATTGATTTTTTCTTATTCTCTCCAGGAACATGTTCAACACGTCAGGCGAGTGCTCGCCAGAGAGTTGCTGGCTGTCAAGTTAGCGTTGGAAGAGTGGCGTCATTGGTTCACAAGAATCTCGAATATATTCGATCCGCCAAACGCTTGAACTCCAGGCAGACTCGTTGAGCATTATTTTTCGGACATTTCGATTTTTCCATTTCTTATCTCCCAGGTTCACAAAACTTTAAACCCAATGCGTTATCATGCATTTTTGATCATTCGGACCGCCCGGTGTCTCCTGAGTGTATTGTTCCAGAGAGGTTAGTTGTCTCTGCCGTCATTTGGGAGATAGAATCGAAGGTTCGTAATGCCTTAGAAGGGGTAACACCTCCGTCCGGATGCCCAGCGGGTCGTTTATTTGTGCCGGAGGGATTAAGGTCTGACGTAATTCGGTGGGGTCATTCTTCTAACATGACTTGTCTTCCAGGAATCGGGCACACCATTTTTCTGGTTAAACAGCGATTCTGGTGGCGGGCCATGGCTTGTGACATTCGGGAGTTTGTTTTGGCCTGTTCAGTTTGTGCTCAGGGTAAGACTTTGAATCGACCTCACTTACTTCAACTTCTGTTGGTGCCTTTAAGACCCTGGTCCCATATAGCGCTAGATTTCGTTACCAAACCTCCTGCCCTCCCTGGGCAATATGGTTGTTTTATCCATAGTGGACCGGTTCTCAAAGACAGCCCATTTTCATTCCTTTGCCCAAATTACCTTCAGCTAAGGAGACAGCAGTTACTATTATAGATCACGTCTTTCGCATTCATGGCCTCCCGGTAGACGTGGTTTCTGATAGGGGTCCCCAATTTGTGTCCAAATTTTGGAGAGAGTTTTGTCGTTTACTGGGGGGACTGTGAGTCTTCAGGTTTCGCCCTCAGATTAATGGTCAAACTGAGTGGCCAACCAAGATCTTGAGAGAGTGTTGCGATGTTTGGTCACCCAGAATCCCACTTCCTGGTGAGTACGCACATAACTCGTTGCCAGTGTTGTCTTCTACGGGCGTCTACGGGCCTGTCGCCTTTTCAATGTATATTAGGTTACCAGCCACCTCTCTTTCCCAATATGGAATCCGAAGTTGCAGTCCCCTCTGCCCCCTTTGACTGTTGTCAATAAACTGTTAATATGCACCTGCAACTGTTTCCTCTGTTATTCACCCGTCACAGACAGTGACTGGAGATAGGCAACGGTGGTCTACCTGACACGGAAGGTGAAGCCACTCCACAGACAGCTGAACAGGGCAGGTCGAGATGAAGAACAGGAGGAACAGGTGAGAACACTCATACTGTGCTGTTCCACATATCATTTGTGGTTTTGACCCGCCTCCTACTGGACATTTAAGGTACTGCAATTTATATTTATGTATACGGTGCAGTTTACTTTCACTTTCCCTCAGTGTAGGAAATCGAGAGCAACGTACATGCATCTTTCAGTAGTGTCTGATTCAAGCGTTGAAACCTTGGAAATATATGTCCGTAAGTGCTATATTGCTACTAAACAGTGATTCTATGTACAATGGTTATTAGAGTTTATTATTATGTTTGTTGTATCCGCATTTATCTCTGTTTTAAATATGCTAGGCTAGCGAGAACATATGATAATTTCACTAGTGTTTATTTTTCACATCTCAAATAGAATTTTATATATGTATAGTACTTAAGACATGTATAAATAAGAAATTTGTGTATAAGGACACTGTAATGTTAAAATGAATATGTTAGAAATGTGTTATTTATATTCCTGTTTTTTCTTGATTGTAGTTTTACAGTTGAAAAGACCAGTAAAGTCACCAAGGTCACAAGACTGCTTTCTGGAGTTTTCTTTGTTCACTGTTAACCCTTTGCCTCAGTAACGCATTGGTGAGAACAGAATACATACAAATGAGGACTAAACAAGAGGGCGTGGCAATGGGAAACAAGGAGGCAGGACAGGGGGAGCACATGGCAAACAAAGACACAGCCATGTGCTCAGACACAACACACACAAAGTAACAATAAACAAAGACAGCACAGACAAGATGGTGAGGTAAGGGTTATGACACCAACATACATCTGGGATATATTTCAAATTAGTTTTAAATCTAACCAAAGACTGTCCTGAAAAAATAACATGCTTTATTGAGTTTAAAAAAATAACATGCTTTATTGATGCTTTATTATAGTGAAATTACACTGAGCATACTAATAATACAGATAGTGTCAAAGCACAGTATCAAATTGGAGAGTGTCAGTTATGTATAATGACAAGTTTAAAGTTTTACTATTAAATTCATTGTCCTGCTCAGTTCAGTTTAAATAGTATCTGTGCAATCAAATCAACAATAATCACATGGAAATTAAATGTACTTTTAAGATTTGAAGTACACTACAAGTGCACATTCAGTATAACTAAGCACACTTAGTTTTTTTTTTTGCAGAGGACCTACCACAAAGTTGCTTAGAACATTTACCAGTTAGTACCACAAAGTTTATGTAAAAATATAAGCTTACATAAACATGCATGGTGGAATATCTGGTGACATTAAAAATGCAATCGCAAATATACGATTTAAGATTAAAGAATCCGCTAATAGTAAGTGTTCGCGTACACCATTGCTCCTGACCCTTGAATCCACAAACCTTTGACTGTTGCTGTTGTTCACAACATGTTTACATCTTATAGGAATCTGTAACACTTGGTTTTCATTTGTCATTCTCGACCTGCAGCTTTAAGAAGCACCACTGAGTCTACTTAGTTAATAAAATCAGGACAGCTTGTCTCATCTGAAAATATAAACCTCTTCCTCTCTCACACACACACACACAGGGTTTTATAGGTTTTTCTCTCATAGTGTCTTTCTGCAGCAGTGGCTTTTTTCACAGCTGAACAAATAAAAGCTGTTATGTGTGCCTGTGAGAACGCTGCATTTTCCAGTTATTCATAAACATCCCATAAAACCAGCACAGGTGTTATTTTAGCAACAGAAAGCCAGAGCAAGTTTGCCTAAGCAGAGAGCAAAATTTGAGCACATATCTTGACACAGCAACAATTCAGCAAGTGTAAAGGCCTCTGAATGAATAGGTGATAACAGCCATCTAAAGGTCACCTGATCTCTACTGTCACTCAAGATTATGATAAGGTATAGCGACTCAAGCACTGCTTAGCAAGAAAGACTGATCATATACAACGCTTGCTTTATTTTGTAAAATTCTTAACTGGGTGACAACTATGAAAAACAAACACTTGATTGTTGCTCACAAATGCAATGTAGATATACATTTTCAAACTGTTGGTTGGATGTTTATAACGGAAGCTTATCAGGCATCCAGTGTTGATCCTGACCTTGACCAGTAGTACTTAATTTTTAACCATTAGCAGTTTACATTCTTAACACTCTTTGTTTTTTCCCTGTGGCCGGAAGCTAAATTTGGAAAGAGTAATGAGTTACAGTGTTTACACTTCTCAGGAAATTCCCTAAAATGTCTTACTTAGTTGTCTCTGCATATTAAAGAAATAGTTCACCCATAAATGAGCATTTTCTGAACATGTATTCACCCTCAGGCTATTTAAGATGTTGAAGCGTTTGTTTTTTCATCAGATTTGTAGAAATCTATTGCATATCTTGCTCACTAACAGATGCTCTGTGGCTGATAAACAATCACAGTAATCCACACCAGTGCATCAGCTATGCAAAAAGGTGCATTTTTGTTGAAAATAAATCTGTCGTTAAGAAGTTTTAACTTGAAAACATCACGTCTGGTCAAAATGAGTCCATAATCCATAATAACACTTCCTCCAGTCAAGAAGTCCATCTCCTGTTATCTCTCGCACTAAAATCCATTTGCTCAGAGCTGTTGTGGACTGTTTTGGTTTGCTTGATCTGTTTATATTTCTCTCTTGATTCATTACTTTTTTTTACTGGATAAAGCAATATTATGAATTAGGGTGGTTTGTATTTCAAAATGTTTTAACTATGAATTAGTTTCTTACAAATACAGATTTCCAATTCTCAAGATGTGAACTGATGGACTGGAGTAGTGTGGATTATTGTGATGTTTTTATCAGTTGTTTGGACCCTCATTCTGACGGTACCCATTCACTGCAGAGCATCCGTTGGTGAGCAAACAAGTGCTAAACTTTTCAACATTTCTTCTGATAAAGAATCAAAAAACAAACTCATACGTCTTGGATGACTTGAGGGTGAGTATATTCTCTGCTAATTTTCCTTTTTGGGTGAACTGTTCATTTAAGATGGGATTTATTCAAATTAAAGTGACTTGATATATCATCTCTAACTGTCACTGTATCTGTCAACGGTTTCCCTGAAGGATTTCAGATCATGACATCAAACGACACACCAATCAAATGAAGGTGTCAACAGGTCTGACAGGACTGTCTTTGTCAGGTTTTGTTTCCCACTTGTGGCATTCCAAAGCTTTGACGTCTTTGCTAAGATGAAAAAAGGGCTTTAAAATCAAAACATCAAACTTTAGACTGCAGACTGATGCATGTTGTAACTTAACCACCCAGAACAACTGTTTCAAAACACTGAAGCAGCTGCTATTTTTGTATTCATCAAATCAATCAAGCAGATACGTTCAGTCTACAGCTCTCTCACTGCAGGAACAGCTGGAGCGCCAGCCAACATCTGTAACCGCCATTACCACCAGAATCTGACGGCATGTTTTCACGGGCATGGTTTACATCAGCGTGCAAAATTTCTTTTCATAGTTGGTTTTCAGGTAGTACTTCAGAGAAAAACTGTGACATCAATCATCACGGCTTGCAAACAAAGCATGCCTTACACTGTGAGTCACTTTGAGTCAGTGTCTGCCAAATAAATATATGTATGTACAGTAAACGTAACTGAATAAATGTGCATGCATTTTTAAATTGTAACAAAATATGTTACTCCACATTGTACTGAATTGTTTTTTATCCTAGGCAAATTACATTTTCCTATTCTCAATTACTTTAGTATTCAGGAAAGTATTATATGAAAACTTGTTCATGTATTTTTTGACTCACATTGCTAAAGTGCACTTAAGAAACATTTATGGTAAACTAAAATATACACATTTGGAATTTTAAAGTTCCTATGTAGTACATTTAGAATATATTAACTTAACAAAATATTATAAAACAATATAAAATGTACTTAAATTTAAAAGTAGCCTAAGTTAAGAAATGTCATGAGAGTTTACTTTCTTAAGTCCAATTAAGTGGCACGTCGTTATTATTATTATCTGCAAATAAAAGTGTGTTGTATATGTTAAAGTAGTTAAAGTAGTCTGGTTGGTTTCTACCAAATGACCACTGATCTAATACTGTATAGGGTCATGAGATCCATCTGTCTATCGGCATTATATCTTCTGAACAGAAAGTATTGCCTCCTGCTTCAGCATCCGCTCTCTGCTGTGCACTAGGCAAATAGTTAGAAGAACTAAGATAAGGAAGACAAGGAAATCCCAAGCACCGAGATAATATCGGAGTAATAGCTCCATTACAGTTAGCTCATAAAACATTGCTGATGTCCATATGAGGAGATCAACTTCCATAGGAAAGTACGAAGCTTGCAGTAATACGTGTCTCATTTGCTTTATCTTCTGATCTTAATATTAATTGAGACTGCCCACCGTTTCAGCCTGTTCAGCAGAATTCACTCAACTCTTCAAAACAATTCTCCCTTTTTTTGCATTCAACAATGATGTCATTGAAAACTGTTGAGGAATTAAAGCCTTCTGACATACATGGCCCTTGTTTTGGGATCAAATCTGTTTGGGCCAGTTGGATAAGATTAGTTGGTAGACTAATTGGCCAAGCCAAAAGAACACGGTGTCTGCGGGGTATGTGTTTGAGTCTCCCTACTGCTGTGATTAAAGCCGATTATTTGTAGTTGTCACTCACACCCGACCAGCCCTTGAGCTCTTCACTGATCCCCTTTCCACGCAATAAAACTGCTTCAGGTTTCCCAGAAAATAGAGGAATTATGACATTTCTTTGGCATATAATAAGCAGTTGTCACGGTTGTCTGTGTGGGTTCAGGCAGGCGAAGACAGGACAGGAAAAATACTCTTTTAGAGTTTTAATCGGGAAGAACATCAGAACAGAGACAAACCATGCGAACATAAAGCAACGTTAATAACCGACGAGAGACAAGACAAACTGAACAGCTTAAATACACAAGAGGAAACTATGAGCAGGTGAAGACACAGGTGGGGCGAATACACTAATCAGAACATCAAGACAGGACTAACCAAAATACAAAAGACAGGGGAGAACAGGACTAGACCTAGAACATGAAACATGACAGCAGTTGAGGTAACAGTCAGAATCTGATTTATTTACCTTTTGTGGCATTTCTTCGAAAATGATGTGAAAAATATCTAATGATTGTAAAATGAGAACGGTATTATTGTTTTTGTACTATTGTGTGTATTTTTAATGTTTCTTAGGAAGTTTGTTATACTCATGAAGGCTGTATCTATTTGATGACAAAAAAAATAATTTTGTTAAATAATATTTTTTCTTTCTTTGATTTCAGGTGTGTATGTAAGTGCCTACAATTGCCAGATGGGTTCTGCTTCTGCAGTGTTTTCCCAATGATATCAGGTGATTTCATTTTTGAATAAAGTGTCTAATGTAAGAAAAGTGTCTAATGTAGTGTTTCACAATAAGTGTGTTACAGAATTGTAAACAAAGTACAAAGTTGAAAATGGGTTTAAGCTATGGTTTAAGATGGTGTTTAAGATAAGCTACAAGAAGTTTAGGAATTGTGGCTTTGGTTTAAGCATTCAGTTTTAGTGTGTAAGCAATAGGCAAAAACTGTAATAAGGAGATTCTGATTGGAGATCAGGTATATCTTCAAGTTCCTACTCCAGACTGTACCCACTGCTCCGGGTGTGTGTTCACGGTGTGTGTGTGTGTGTGTGGTTGATCACTTCTCACTGCTGTGTGTGTGCAC
>JAUCMS010000002.1:3581602-3593838 GCA_032357445.1 Enteromius radiatus
AATATCTGCTAACTCTTTATTGTGATGGTCTCCCAAAAGATGCTCTACTGACTATAAGTAACTTTGCAAGTACATATTCTAACACTAACCCTACCAGACTACTAATACTCTGCTAGCACTCTATTGAGAGTTAGTAGATATGTAGGTGCAATGTTACTTATAATCAACGGAATACATTAAAGGGACCATCAAATTAAAGTGATGCCTAATTCAGATAAAAAGTGCAGTCATTCGTTAATTGCTCTGAGATGTGATTTTAGGCTATCTATGATGAGGGGGAGGGGGTTTGCCATTTTGAGAAGAGTTAAAATTGTTTTCAGTTTAAGTGTGACATTTAGCATGCTGTGTGAGTGTGTGGGACAATCAGTAAATGTAAAGCATGATAGACGCTTCTACATCGCCATGTGTGTGTTTTGGGGTTTTATGTGTAGAGTTTGAGAAAGAGCTACGAATCCAGAAATTGCGTCTTAGCAATTGTCAAAAGCTGTAAAACAAGAGCTATAGAGCCATGATGTGTGGCCACTGTATATGCTGTAAAGCCTCACATGCTCTCACTGGTTGTTTTGGTAACAGGACTCTTGTGGAGGAGGAGGAGGAGGAGGAGGAGGAGGAGGGAGATGAGGCTCTGTACCAGGCACTGTGCTTCAGAAAAAAGAAAAAAAACAAAAAAACAGGTGGGAGTAGATGAAAACCAGCGCTTTGATATTAACCTTCCCTACATTCCCATACAACAAAGAATAGATTTTCAGAGACAGTATTTCAAAATATATAAACATTGCCAAAAACATATATTTGCTGTATTGGTTCATTACAATATGCTTTCAACAATCATAGATGTTTCAATTAATTCACTGTGATGTATTAAATAATCAAGCACTGTGGAATTATACACAAATACAACAAGAATCAAGAACTGTTGAACTCACTAATCAGAACCAAAGCAAGAGATAAACACACACACACACAGACATGGGAGAAGGTTGATCCTAAGGGAGGTCAGTTCCCTCCATATACTCTTCCCTCATCTGTCATCATGGTCTTATTTCCACGAGCAGTGAAACAGCAACTGCTATTATTATATAAAATACCAGAGTCTGTCCTCAGAAAGCTTTTTGACAAAAAACTAACATGACATTGCCTCCAATACAGGCCATCCTGCTCATGCAATAGTTTTCATGAAAGCCCAAATGGGGTTTTTCAACATTACACTAAAATTTAACTCAACTCGCATCTGAAAACCAAATAAGTAAAACAACAAATATGAACAACAGTGCATGCAAAGTGGACATTGTATTGGACCAAATAATTGCTTTGAAGTGTTACTCCATCCCAAAAGGAACATTTTGTCATTAATCATTTAGCCCCATGTCGTTCTAAACCCGTAAAAGCTTCACCTTTGGAACATAATTTAAGATATTTTGGATAAAATCCGGGAGGCTGTCTCTTTCACTGCCAGGTAATGAACACTGTCAAGGTCCAAAAAAGTATGAAAGACATTGTCTGAATTCTCCATTTGCCATCAGTGGTTCAAATGTAACATTATAAAACGACGAGAATACTTTTTACACAGAAAGAGAACTAAAATAATGACTTTATTCAACAACTGTAACGTGGATACATTTTGGAGTATCCACTGGACACAAATAGCATAAGTAATAGCTGTTCTGTGTCAGCCGCGACACAAGGATACAAGGACTTGAGGTGAGAGCCTTGAGCAAGGCACCGATCCCCCCCACTGGTCTGGGTGTGTGTTTTCATCTCTGTGTGTGTGCACTGTGGATGGGTTAAATGCAGAGCACAAATTCCTAGTATGGGTCACTATTCATGTCGCAGCTGACACAGAACAGCATACGCTATTTGCATCCAGCAGGTACTCTCCAAAATGGCACTGGTCATGCTGAATTGCTGAATAAAGTCATTGTTTTTGTTTTATTTCTGTAAATAAGAAAAATAAAGTTACAGTTGAACCACTGCAGGTGGACTATTCGGAGCATATCTTTCATATTTTTCTGGGCCTTGACAGTGTTTATTACTTGGCAGTCAATGGGACAGTCACAATCCTCCTGATTTTTATCCAAAATATCTTACATTTCCAAGGATGAACAAAGCTTTTGCGTGTTTGGAATGACAGGGGGGTAAGTGATTAATGGCTAACTTTTTATTTTGGGGGAGAAACTCTTTAATCTATATTTTTATAACAATAGTAATCTACAAAATCTAAAAAAAGGAACGTATGCAGCACCAGGCTTTGATCCAATCCTACAGGAGCAAGAAACTTACAGTAAAAATGAAGTCAAATGTTACTTTTATTAGGTCACAGGTTTTATTAGGTCATTGCACCCAATTATTTGGCATTTAATCATGTGATTATATTTATATGTTATAAATGTTATAAATGAAATAGTTTACTTTCCCTTAGTTATGCCACCAGTCTGCATGAGTTTCTACAAACAGATACAATGATATTACAGACACAATCCGCTTTAACCTTCCAGTTCATCCAAGTAAACTATCGCACAATCCTTCACGAACATACACCCATCCACCCTGATTCACATTACAGCTCTTTGCGTCACAATTTTCCTTTCATTAGCTGGAAACAATAATGTCTATCCACAAAGCTGTTTCCTGCCTTTGACCAAACTGGCCCCCTATTTCTCTGGAAAGGCACTGCTTTGTACATTGGTGCTCTGTTTATCTGATATTCCACAGGAAGATTTCCATTTAATGTTTTTCACTCATGTGAAATTTACCCTTACATCAAATAACAGATATATACTCGTTGACAGTACTGTTGAAGTGCTGATCAATCAAATTAAAGAAAATAATGAATGAATAGTTGCAGTCATGACTGGATTTGACAGCTCAAGGCAGTTCTTTGTTTGCATATTTGTTATTTGTTTATGTCCTGGAGGTCTTTCGTCTTGTTTACTTTTGCTGCAATTGAAAAAGACATCAGTAACTCAGTAAAAATCAGAAAAGAAAAAGTATGTTTAATGTAACCTTTAAGAACAGGGCCTAATAAATTCTGTAAATCACTGCAAAAAATACTCCTGCACTGAAGTCTCTAAAAGAACATTTAGGCCTATGTTTTTTTTCCTCACACCGTTGTATTATTCATTACTCACCATTTTTGTTATTCTCCTTTTGACACTTGGGATCAGTAGTGCTGACATTGCACACGTTGAGGCAGAAATACTTAGTGTCGTGGTCAACGTGAGCAGGAAATGCAGAAGCTGCAGGAAGCCTGCACTGGCTAAGAATAGCGCCTACTGATGGAGTGAATCTACTTGAACAGGAAATTGCTTCCTCCTTGCAGCAGCCCTCGCCCTAAACCAGTCCTCAACCAACAGGACTTATGCTTTCAATATCCTTTTTTTTTTTGCTGATTGCAACTCAGACAAAACATGCAATCAATGCACCATGATTTTTAAGCCCAGAAAAAAATGTATCTTCAAAATGTAGTCCATTTCATAACATAAGTTATTATGCATTTTGTCTTTAAAAATAACACTACATTAAGCAAAAAAAGTTTTTTTTTTTCATTTATCAAAAGTACACATTTGTCAAAGTGTTCTTTAAATTAAAAAAGTATATTTTTCCAACATGCAGATAATATATATTACATATTGTCACTAAGACTTTCATGACAGCTTCTTAAGTACACTTATATAGTATTATCTATTTAAAAGTTTTACTTTAAAGTATGTTTAAAATAATGATAATTTAATAATCTGTTGTCATTATTTAAAGTACACGTTTAGTTGGTGTCAGGATTATGTCTTGTGTAACTGTTTTTATCCATATATCTTGGTTTAATGCTTTTCACATGAAAGAACTAAGAGAATTAAAAGCCAAGAACCTTACAGCACAGCAGTTTAACATCTCGGCCCATCAAAGTGATGTACAGTGTTTGCAATGTTAACTGCTTGCGTAGATTCTGCCCTGGGCCAGAACAATTAAGACTATATGCCAGATTGCAAGAAAGGAGGCTTCCCACGAAGGATTGAAACACTCTAAAAGGTCAGATCTACCCTGAAAAATAATGCATTTCTGTATAAATCCCCCCACTTTTTTGTCGAGTTTACAAGTCATTGCAGCATGAGGCCAGAGCAGATTTAAATGCCTGACATAGTTTTTTGCAAGGACACACTTCTTTGAAATTGTTTAAGAATTTCTGGAGCTTAGGAGCTTCAGAAGTTTGTGCAGAGCCTTGGGTGCTACACAAAGCACCTTTCCTCGTTCATATGATGCTTATTTCAGCTGGAAACAGTATTGTTTTCTGATGTATAGGAACAAAAGTATCCTACAATTCTAAAGTAAACTACTATTTCTCAGAGCTCGTTGTAATTAGACAGGCCATTTTGATGATGTATAATTGTGGCCACTTGTGATAATGAAAAAGAGTTTCTGTTTAATTTTAGAATGAGCCCTTTTTAAAGTGTATACTGTCTTTCGAATTATTGTATTCATGAGCACACATAAATGCTGTGGTTATCTTTAAAATTTTATTTTTTTTCCGAAGCTTTTAGGGATATACAATTCATATAATGGGGATGAACAATAATGATAACATTTGCCAAAATAGACTGCTCATAAGTTGTCATGTGCAACAAAACTACATTTCCCATACTTCTCTATGACACACATGCACATTTTTTTTCTTCTTTTTGTTTTATTTTTTGTTATAAATTGCCAGACTTTGTCACGAAGTAAAAACATTTTTTATTTAATTTTTTTTATTTTTATTTACAATGACATGGTAAACTAGGTTGCCAGAGCTGTTAAACATTACTAAGATACATTTTAATGTGTTGCTAATTAGTTTCTCTTTAAGTGCTTTGGTCAAATGAAGCCCCTGTCAAGACTTCATACTGTTTTTTGGTCCCTCCTTCATTGTAGCTTCAATACTTCAATGATTTCTCAATTCATGAAGCATTTTCAGAAGAAGTCTGGAATTACTTTTAAGGGTGAGGATAAATTTGGGAACATTTTCGATTTTCTTCTCTTTATTTTTTTTTTTGATAATAAAAATAATAACAATAACCTGAATAAATAAATAATTGTGTTTGGACTGGGAGTTTTGAAAAATAGTTACCCTATGTTTTATAGTTTTTGATATTTATTTCAAAAGATCAAGACCCCTTTCATTTCTGTGACACCGTGCACGTAGCAGGTAAGTTCCCAAAGGAGTTCCCTAGCCCCTCCTACTTTTACAGTCGACTCCTCCTGTCGGTCCGGAAGCCCCTCCCTTTCATCCTCCCCCAAATTCCCGCCACTCCCTCGCTCATAGAATCTATTAAGTGGCAAAAATTCAGGACAGAAAATGGCGACGGCGGGGAGCCGGACGTCGTCGTTAGGCGGATTATTAGACTCCAGTAGTGGCACAAACGTCGGGAACGGACTTCAAGGCAGTTCCAGCAGCTCCACACTTTCGAACAGCAGCGGGAAAGTGAAGCGAAATGCTGGGGAGAGTTCGCAGTGGAGGCGGAAGGTGAGGAGTGTGGATCTGGATAAATGCGAGAGCGGGACGGCAGCGCTGCACTTCCTCACGGTGTCCGGTCCCGGCTCGATTCAGACCGCCTTACTGCAGCAGAGCCTCGCCGAGCCGCCGCTAACAGAGAAAACCAGCGATAATCCGTGTCATAGTGGTCAGGAATGGATGAGAAGCTCTTTAAAGAGCAGCGAGAGTCCCGGCGCTGAACATGGAGGGGCTGCTGTGGACATAAACGCTTCACACAACAGGTAAAAATAACTCCCAAACTCTTCTTCGAACGCGTTTCTGTCGTAAGATACGTTTGGAGAAACTTTACACATTGGCGATATAACGTTAGCTAAACTTTTCCCTGACAGAGCTCCTTGCTTTGCAACTTATGTGTGCGAAAGATTAAGGACGTGTTGCAAGTGTGAGAAAATTTAATACACCCTTATTTCTGCAAGTGACAGTTATATAATGCAGCTGATTTTAAAAATTCTTCAGCGGTGTCTTTGTTTTTGCTGATCAGAAAGGACTGTTTAAAAGTGCAGGCTGAACTAATTAAAAGTTTACATTTAACGCTCACATTTTGGTTTTAAAAAGTTGTTTGAAAAATGTCTACGTTTACTAACAAACAAAACTCTGGTTGCATATTTGTCCCCTGTATTTTTTATATATTTTTATGTCACTGTTGTTGGTTTTCTGTGACATTTGTGACCCTGGAGCACAAAAGCAGTCATAAGTCGCACGGGTATATTTGTACTGTATGGGTCAAAAATATCAATTTTCCATCATTAGAATATTAAGCGAATATCATGTTCCATGAAGAAAATTTTTGAGTTTCCTTTCGTGCATATATGAAATACTTCATTTTTTATTAGTAATATGCATTGCTATGAACTTTTGTACAACTTTAAAGGCGATTTTCTGAATAGTTAAATTTATTTTGCTTTCTCAGATTACAGATTTTCAGATAGTACAATATTTGGCAGAGATACAACTATCTTAACACTGGAAATTGTATTAATTCAGATATCAGATGATGTATTAATCCCATTTTCAAAAAAAAAAAAAAAGACCTTTATGACTGGTTTTGTGGTTCAGGGTCACGTGGTGTTTCTAATGTTGCATATGTTCAGTTCATATCCGAGTTTGTTGTTGGAGCCTGAGTCTCATGTTCAGGTTTATGTTATGATGATGATGTGTGAATATCATCATGTGAGAAAGCTGAGCGTCTGCAGGTTGAATGGCAGTTGTTTTCAGCAGGAAGACTGCGAGCGCAGGATTTGTTGCAATATGAGCTGCAGGCTTTGAGACTGTAAACATAATGAGAGATGAATGGAAGCTGAAACCTAAAGAAAGCTGGAGAAAAAAAACTGCGTGCCTTTGTGAGCTTCATTTTCCAGGATAATGCTTGAGCGTTACTAAAGTCTCCTGAGCACACAAAATTCTTACACGAGATTATGCTGTCAAAGAATTACATCCAAAATAAAAGTTTTTGCTTGCTAAAAATGTGTGTGTACTGTGTATTCATGATATATACAAATGCACACGCATGCATGTATACATTTAAGAAAAAATAAATATATATATATACATATGTTTTCTGACAGCACTAAAATATAGAAATGGAAATATTTTCTATATATAATACACTGCTCAAAAATGTTTTGGCTCAGGTAGTGCAGCTCATCCAGGATGGCACATCAATGCGAGCTGTGGTAAGAAGGTTTGCTGTGTCTGTCAGTGTAGTGTCCAGAGCATGGAGGCGCTACCACTAGACAGGCCAGTACATCAGGAGACGTGGAGGAGGCCGTAGGAGGGCAACAAGCCAGCAGCAGGACCGCTACCTCCGCCTTTGTGCAAGGAGAAACGGGAGGAGCAGAGTCCTGCTACATGACCTCCAGCAGACCACAAACGTGCATGTGTCTGCTCAAACTGTCAGAAACAGACTCCATGAGGGTGGTATGAGGGACCGACGTCCACAGGTGGGGGTTGTGCTTACAGCTCAACATCGTGCAGGACGTTTGGCATTTGCCAGAAAACACCAAGATTGGCAATTACGTCACTGGCGACCTGTGCTCTTCACAGATGAAGGCAGGTTCACACTGAGCACATGTGACAGACGTGACAGAGTCTGGAGACGCCATGGAGAACGTTCTGCTACCTGCAACCTCCTCCAGCATGACCAGTTTGGCAGTGGGTCAGTAATGGTGTGGGGTGGCATTTCTTTGGAGGGCTGCACAGTGCTCCATGTGCGCTCAACAGAGGTATTCCCAGACGTTGTAGGGAGGTCATACAGGCACGTGAAGGCCACACACACCACTGAGCATTTTCACACCACTGAAACATTTATATGGCAAAAGTGTTAGAGTATGGTTAGTCACATGATCTTAACTTGAATTACCCTGGTTGTTTTTCCAGTTGTATTGTCTCTCTCTTGGGTGTTTCTGAGCCATATAGGGATTTACAGTGACTCCAAACCATGTTTTACGTCACTGAGCTTATTCATTTACCGCCGTTTTCCCTCAGGTGAGAACAGGAGCATCATTCTTTGTGTGTTCATGTGTACTGGAGTCACTGTAACGGGTGAAACAGTCCTGATGAGAACAGGTGTTGAACCGTGTCCGTTTCTGACACTGCTGTTGAAGCAGATGTTGTCCTGCTTGAGTAATAGCAGGACAACTCATCCTCTGAACTCTTTATTTGGAGATCAGTGCATCTGCTTGAACTGTTTGTGATTGTTAAACATGAGGAAGTGTGGAAGTTAAACACCATTATTTGCACCAAAATAAAGTATAATAATAGTTCACAAATACTCTGCCAGTCTTTTATTAGATGGTTAATTGAGTTCTTCTGCACCAAAGTCATAATTGATTAAGCCTGTATTGGTGTGTTGGGCTAGTTGGGAATCTCAGAAAACATAGCCTCAGAGTAACAGTGTTTAGACTTTTTGTGGGAATCAGCCTGGCTGACATCTAGTTGTCTCAGTGGAGCAGGTGAATGCAGACTACGTGAAGTCTAGACTAGTGTGTGTGCACATTTAGAGCGTGTTTTTTCACAGCTTGATTCAGTCTAATGAAATGCTTGAAAAATGAAATTGATTGCAAATTCGAGACAAGAGGGCAGAACATAATATTTATACCACTTCATATAGCAGCGTTAATCAATTTCAAAGAAAAGTGCCATTTTTTTTTTTTTTACATAAATACTCGGATGTCCAAATAGTTTTTTGAATTCAGAATCTGACTTTTTAACAGCGTAAACGAGTCTCAATGCAAGAAAGTAGTGCATGTTACCCCCCTTTAAATAATTAAAAATATTAGTATTCAAAAGACAGTGAACACTTCTAGAAACAAAATGGCTTTTATAAAGGTAAAGTCAGCTGTTCATTCACAATAACGTACTCTGCAAAATGTTGTCTAATTAATCCCGGGAAAATAGAGAGATTATTTTGTCAATACCGCACACCTTTAATTGAAACATATTAAAAAAAAGACATGCAGGGTCCATATTATACAAAGTTTAATATTAGCTTGATAGCTGTTGAGCTGAAACCTGAAAGTGCCCCTTTTATGGGTTTAGAAAATGAGCTTTCATGCAGTGTATCGCAGCTCTAGGTGAATGAAAACATGCTGCAAAGTTTAAAACTGAAAGTGGACCATGCATAAAGTTATAGTCTCTCCAAAAAAAGTAGACTCTGAATCCTTGAAGCAAGTCATTTCATGTTGAGGTCAACATTAAACATTTGCATATTGCCTGTCCACTTGTTGGTCTTTTCGCATTGGTCTGAATAAAAATGCAAATTCCTTCTTTGCCACTAGGTGCCACTTAAAAATGGTGCCCTCCGGTAACACTGCATGCATGCAAATACAACTGGCACTCAATAACGTGGGAATTGAAGATTGAATTTATATTTGTTTTGCTGAAACACGTTTATGTGGCAAAGTCTTAACACACTGGATCAGAGAAAATCTGTGAAGTGAAAAATGTAAATTGGCCCTTGTGATTTTTTTTTTGTTTGTTTTTTTTTGTTTACAATTGTCACAGCAAACTTTCTTCCAAGTCTAGATGATTTCCAAAGACCTTGTTTTTTTTTTAGGCAGAAGTATTGGATGTGATTTATCACAGTAGTCATTTGTGAATGCGGACTGAATTGCTTAATATTTCTCAGCAGATCTGCAATCGGAGCTTCACATTGTGAAACAGTGGCATGGTTTTCCAGCGCTCTCCGGTGTGTCTGCACTGGGGTCTGGAGTTTCCTGTGTGCTTGATACAGTTGGTGTGCTTCCACTGGGTGTTCCCAGCCCACAGAATCGTAATTAATTTGTTTGCGTTTCCAGCGGATGTGGCGCGGGGCTTTGAGCACTCTCATTAAGCATAGATGGCTGGTCCAATGCTGGAGAAGATACTACCTCTAGAAAAGAAAATAGAGTAGACCGTTGATTTAGTACAGCAAGAATGTCGGTCTAATGGTTCATTGAACTTATGGGTCAAGAAAGTTTTAATACTTTTATTCCACAAGGACACATTAAATTAGTCAAAAGTGAAAGTAAAGACCTTCTATGTTACAAAAGATTTCAAATTAAGATTTTACAATTTTATCTTATTGACCTCAAACTTACTGACCTCAAACCTTTGCTCAGTACTAGTGCGTATGCTTTTCTTGGCTAATGTATAGTGAAGTTTAACAGACTTGTAAACAAGTAAAGAAAAGAGCCAAGGTGCATCCCAAAGATGATCTTGTGAGTGAAACTACTTGATACACTTTGAATTCAAAACCTATTGCTGCTTTAAGTTGTCTAATCCTCCATTATGATTTCACTGAATGGCATGCTAGAACTAGCAAGGGCTTGGGCAGTCTTTGAGAAATTGTACTAACAAGAATGCTGCACAATTGAGTGATACTGCATTTATATACCACCAGTTCAACAAACAAAGTGTTTTTTTTTTAAGACTGCTTTTTTACTGCTGAAAGAGTCCCTGAAAACCCCCACCACTAATGCACACTGACGTTCTGAGACAAACACAGACATGTAGAGGGAGTGAAGCATTACTGTTAGACTGCAATATCAGATTCTGGTTCGATAACCGGAACTAACAGCTATATTTAAAAAAAAAAAACACACACACACACACATTTTTGTTTCAAGAATAGATTGAAGCTATTCCATCTTGAATATTTTATATTAAAACCCTTTATTGTGAACTAACAAATGCTTGATTTTGTGAAACATTGAATGCTCACACAAAGTAGCTTTCTTACATTTAGTTTGATTATGCAGCACGCTTTGGTTTTGTGTAGTAGGCCTATCTAATGTTTCATTCGTGTGCTATAAAGAGCATGTGATTCATTGGTCTGTCTCTGGTAATGGTGGCCTGTCAGATCTCTGAAACTGACCTTTCCTGGGCCGCCCTCAAATTAGCTACAGACCAACATCTGGGGCCAGAATGACTTCAGTGCTGAGCTGGCGCTCCTCAAACGCTTGCTCTCAAACACGCTCTTGACTGGCATTCTTCCTTTTGGAAATGTCCACTCAATGAGCTAATGCTTGTAAGAAGACTCCCAAAGACTCGTGAGGTCCTCTGGAGCTTTATTGTGACAAATATAGCCTCTCGTGGGAGTCTGCGGCGGGCTAAAATAAAGATCTATGGTGTATGTGGTGTCCTAAACGTTTATTGAGGGAGTGATTCAGTGCCGTTTGAGTGTGAAATGTGACACTTCTTAAAACTGTGTTTAATGCAGGTACGCTTCACTTATGCAGGATAAATGTAGCGTTCTCATAGTGTTTTCTGTACAAGCACATGCGTTTCTGTCTGAGTGAAGGCATGTTCACACCTAATGCAAGTGCTTTGTTTGAGGAAACTTAATATATAAATATATATGGGACAGAAGTGCTCTTCACATGTCTTGCACAAAAAACATTATTATTCCTCACAATTAATTACAGTACACAGAAATTGAGCAGCGTTTTAATAGTTCCCTGAACTGCTTCGAAACACACAGCGTTGTTCGATGTGTTCATGTAATTTCAACTGAAACAGTAAGACATGCCAGGACGTATCAAGCAGTCCCACCCCTTTTTTTTAAATATCCAATAGCGTTTCTTTTAAATCACAGTTTGGCCCAGAGCTATTGAGCCACATTTGAGATTGTGTGACAGCCACGATCTCATCCATATTGCTATAAAATGTTTTCCCTTCTGTTTCATTCGTTTTGATCTAATTTATTAAAAATAAATAAATTAAAATAATTAAAAGCGCTCTCTGACCCACCGTAGGCATCAGTAAAAATAGTCATTATCAGCCTTGTTTACATTCAATAGGCAGCATGTGCTTTATTCTGAGTGTAAACCACGCTAATTACATTGAGTACGTTCTGTGGTACTCTCCAAAATGTTGCCAGGGTGACAAGGAGGAGAAGAGTTGTTGAGAAAGTTACGTTATTATTGTTTTCTTTACAGACAAAAAGTATTCTCATATTTTCCTAAAATTATACCGCTGATGTCACATGGACTAGGCTGTTTTACAGATGTCCTCACTACATTTCTGAGATGTTGGACTGTCATCTTTATTGTGGTTATGCACCTTTGTCAAGTTGCAGTGCATCGTGGTCATGACAGTTTATCACATTTTTAAGCATTGCGTTTTAAGCAAAGCAGTTTAAATACAAACAATAGTGCTTAGGGGTGCACCGATCCGATATTAGGATCGGATATCGGCCCCGATATTGAAAAAATAGCTGGATCGGGGATCGGAG